>MU186780.1:37626-84241 GCA_016904865.1 Pissodes strobi | reverse complement strand
ATGAATATTCAAATAAGTCAAATGAATCCCGGTGTATTGTGAATGAACTCAGAGGGATGGATGACACTCTTCCAACAGACTCTGAATTAAATGCAGATAGGCTTAATTTCTATTAATATAAGGTTGCTTCTCAAATGACCATTGGCATTTGCACGAAAAACGAACCTAAGGATTTCATAAGAGGTATTAATGTTGGAGGGACTTTAATTTTCAGTCCTACTAATGTTTTAGAGGTTAGGGACATCATAGAGAAAACCAAGAATAAAGCTTCTTCAGGATGGGATCAGATGTCTATGAAAATCTTTTTGGCTCTTCCCACCAGGGCACTAGAAATACTTGCAGATGCAATAAATGCTTCGTCGAGAGGATGGTGAAGGTTAGAAAGATATCTTTCTTGAACAGGTTTAATCTCTCGAGTCCTAGGCAGTTTGGATTCCGAGAGACATAGAGCACCAAAGATGCTGTATTTGACCTTCTGTGTGTACTCTACAATCAGCTTAACTCTGGTGAGGCTGCTGCAGCAGTGTTCTGTGATGTCTCCAAAGCCTTTGACAGTGTGGATCACAGAATACTGCTGTGTAAGCTGGAGAGGTATGGCTTTCTTTAAAGGCTCTTCCTTGTGCTGGTTCGAATCCTACCTATCGGGTCGTGTTCAGAGTGTCATTTTAAAGGGCTGCTGTTCAGATGAGCAACACATTTCTCTGGGTGTTCCCCAGGGCCCTGTCCTGGGGCCTATACTCTTCCTTTCATATATTAACGACTTGCCTCTATTATCAATAAGAGGGGAGGTAACTATGTTCGCTGACAATACCACCATTTAATGGCAAGAAAAAGATGTAGGACAGCTAAAAAGGATCTTGAACACTGACCTGATTAAGGTTAAGGACTCGTTTGATGCAAACCATATCAGCCTTAATGTTTCTAAAACTAACTTATTAAGTTTCAAGTTTTCTATGAATAATGAATTTTTACAAGACGAACCGATCCAGGCACAGTATTCTAATAAATTTTTAGGTCTTACAAATTGATAGTGAACTCAAGTTCCAAGAACATATTATTAGAGTTAGTGGTAGAGGTTCTTCTGGTTGCTATGTTCTGAGAGTGATATCAAAAAAATAATAATAAAAATAAGAGAGAACTTATGAAAAGACATAATTGAAATCATCAAGAGAGTAGTATGCTTTAGTGGCTAGCAATTTTTTTACAGCCCTCTTGAACTTAATTACACATTTTATAGTCCTAATTTCAAGAGGTAGATGACATTTTTTCCCCATATAAATAAAATAATTTTTCACCTGCTCAGTGTGTGGAATGGGCAGCCGGAAGGTGTAAGTCAGTAGTGTTCCAAAAGAATTACTTACGGCAATTTCATTCTTATGTTTTCTTAAAAACAATACTTGCCGTTTGTTAATTATATAGAGAGTGGAGTGTCAATATCCTATTTCTTACAAAATGCGGATGGCAAGACTCTCGATTCCTTACTCCACAAAGGGTTCTAACCGTTCTCTTTTGAAGGACAAATAGTGAGTCAAAAAGATATCCAACACAAAAACAACATATCATAGCTAAGGTGAGACTCAATAAGTGCATAATAAGCATTTTTTGTTATGTGAAAATCTAAATTTTTTGATATCACTCAGAGCATAGCAACCAGAAGAAACTCTACCACTAACTCTAATAACATGTTCTCGGAACTTGAGTTCACTGTCAATTATTATTGTAAGGCCTAAAAATATATATTAGAATATTGTGCCTAGATGAGTTCGTCTTGTAAGAGGGGAGGTCTTATCCATAGAACTAACTTAATAAATTAGTTTTAGAAACATTAAGCCTGAGATGGTTTGCATCAAACCAGCCTTAACCTTAATCAGGTCTGTGTACAAAATCCTTTTTAGCGGTCCTACATCTTTTTCATGCCATAAAATGGTGGTATCGTCGGCGAACATAGTTACCTCTCCTCTTGTTGATAATACAGATATTTTGATCAACTAATTTAGATTTTAAAGGTAGAGCTTTCTTAACTGACGAGAATTATGTCAATAAAGATTTGAAATTTATTTTCTATGGCAAGTGAGGGGTAACAAATAAAATCCCAGGTTTGTAATTCAATAGTATTGTGTAAAAAATAGTCCCTACTCAGTAAGCAGCCTATAATTTATTCTAGTTTCACTCTTTTTATCAGTAAGCAAAATTGTAAATTTTTAGTGTATGATAGCTGATCTTTTATCATTTTTAAAAATGGGAGTTGTTGTAGATATTGCAAATTTGTCTGGAGAGCTGCCTTTGTATATATATGAAGCAATATTATCTATTCCTATAGCTTGCTTGGGCTGAATCTTTTCACAGTATTTAACAGCTGCTCCTCAGTAATTTCCAAAAAAGTAAAAGTACCTCCCTCAAGCCCATAGAACACAGGCTAGTAGACTGAATGTAAAAAAAAAATAGCAAACGTGGATGCAACTTCTACTTCACCATCATACTTTTGACCTTCATGAAACATTATATTCGGTACTCCACCATCCCGTTTCTTAACCTTAACATAAGCAAAAAAATTTACTAGGAACCTTATTAAAATTTACTTTGAGATTCTGCCGATAAGCAGATCATCACATGGGGGTGGTGTAGCCATTTTTGCTAGGGCAGATCTTGTAAGCACAGATAGGAAAATGCCTTTATTGAGTGTCAATTCTATATTAGAGTATGCTTTAACTGAAATAGTGCTTAACAGTACAACCACTGTGGTGTTTTGTTTGTATAGAGCTTCAGCAGATGTAGATAGCTTTAAGAATCACTTTGACCAAATTTTAGAGTTGCTTAACAAGAAAAAAAAAACATTAGTTGTCTGTGGTGACTTCAATATAAATTTTGATCCTGCAATAAGTAACTGTAATGCCACTGATATCTTAAATAATCTAGCTTATTTCGGTTTGAATTAATGCATCTCACAATTTAGTAGGATGCAAGGTTAATCAAGATCATTGATTGAAAACATTTTTACAAATTTTCATTGTCATGATGTAGTACCTGATAACTTTGAAACAGGGCTCTCTGCTCACTATATGCAAATGGTTACTGTTGCATTTGAGGGTGTGCGACAAAACAGAGTGGTTGATTTTAATTATGTAAGGAATTTTAAGAATGAAGCAAATAGAATACGTTTTAAAAGGCTGATTGATCAGCAGACGTCGAATGAGGTCAAGTTGTGTAATAATGTTAATGAAAAATTTGTTAAATTTTTGGATATATTTGGTTATGTGGTTGAGAAGGCATTTCCCTTAGAACTTAATAAAACTTTTGAATGTAAAAACAAAATGAATAACTCTTGGATAACTAATGAAATAATAAATGAAGGGAAATCCCTCGGGAAATCCCTTGGAGAACTACATAAAATGTGTAGAAATTCAAATGCTGTGATGCGAGCATTGTATGTGTGTAGACATAGAGAGCATAAGAAGAAAATGAAGAAAAGCAAATATAATTATAATGAGAGCATTTATATTGGCAGTCAAAATAAGGGTAAAGTCATGTGGCAAATCATAAAGGACAAGGTCAATATAAATGTAAGACAGCGATATCCTTCTGCATTCATTGATGAGGAGGGTAGGTTAATAGAGTCCTATGATATTCAGCATGCGGATTACACTCTCTTTGCGGATGACACCACACTTAGTCTGCATGGTGAGCAAATGGAGGATGTCATAGAGGAGGCGCAGAAGGCGCACTTACGGGCAGACAATTGGTTTGCAGCGAATGGACTTCTGCTAAACGGAGATAAAACCCAGAAAATGCTTTTTACCCTACGAGACATCGGGGAATGGCAGAATCCAGACTATGTAAAGTTTTTGGGTGTTCATTTCGATGCAAGGCTTAAGTGGGATGTACATGTAGAACATGTGTGCGGAAGACTGCGTAGTTCTGTATTCCTGCTGAGAAGTCTAGTGGGCTGTGTCTCTGGGGCGACGTTGCTGTCTGCTTACTACGCCTTGTTTCATTCGGTGATGTCCTATGGAATCATCGCATGGGGCGGGGCTGCGTCGGGGGATAGAGTGTTTAGCCTGCAGAGGAGGGCTGTAAGGATCGTGTGTGGCCTTGGTTACCGTGAGGACTGTAGGTGTGCCTTTCTTGATCTTGGCATCCTCACCTTCCCAGCAGCATACATGTTGGAAAGTGTTGTTTATGTGAGAAAAAATTAGGGCCAATTCATGGCACACAGGCATGTGCATGAACACTTGACTCGTGCCAGGGATAACTTGATGACTGCCCACTGCAGACTGAAAAGGTGCCAAGGCAGACCAAGTTTTATAGCCATTAGACTATATAATAAGTTGCCTCTAGGTGTGAGAATGCTCAGCAATGAGAAATTTAAAAGAGTTGTCAAAACTTTCCTAACAAAACATATAACCGTAACCCAACAAAAGGATTTAGGAGTTATTTTTGACACCAATCTTTCATTTTCTTCCCACATCTTGTCGAAGGTTGAGTGCTCAGAAGATTTCTGGATTTGTTGCCAGATCCACCAAGGAGCTTAGCATTGAGGTCAGTTTGCATCTTTTTGATTGCTTGGTGTTGCCAATCTTGGAATATGCCTCCGTCATTTGGTCCCCTCAATATAATGTCTGGATATCACTGATTGAGGGCGTGCAAAGGAGGTTTTTAAAGTGCATGTACTACAGGAAATTTGGCGTTTATCCCCAGAGAGGTTGCGACAATGAACACTTATTGGCGGTGTTTGATAGACTTTCTCTGGGTAAGAGGAGAATTAAAATATTCTTGTGTACTGTTTTTAAAATGTTGAAGAACAAAATTGATTGCCCTGATATTCTTCAAGAATTTCCTTTTGCAATTAACAGATTGAATTCCCGCAACTCAAGAATGTTTTATTTGGCATATCCACGTACTAATCTTTACAAAAATTCGCCAATATATAAACTCTGCTATTATTTTAACTTGTATGCCTATGATATAGACATTGACTTGACTAGTTTTAATGAATTTAAGAAAATTATTATAAATAAACTAAAATCGACATAGTTACCAGGTAATCTTTTATTATGTTTTATAGGTCTCGTATGTGCGTTCTGAGTGTTTATATATCTTATAATCAATTTTGATATTTTAATGTTTTTTTAAACTGGCATGTGGTCATAGATGTCTTGCTTTAATGTACATTTTATACTAGTTTTTAGTTTTTACTTTAAGGTTTATTGTCTTTTTGGCTTAGTATACTTTATTCATTGTAGATCTCTTTAGTTTTAAGTTGGTATCTATAATTGGCTCTTGTAGCTGTTGATACTTGTGACAAATAAATAAATAAATAAATAAATATTTTTTATAGTATTAATGAGTTTTTAAGCTTTAATGTTAATAACTATGATTTTAATATGTAATTTTAATTTGTGGTCTTGTGGTGTCATTTTATAATGTTTATGTAGTCATTTTATAATGTTTATATAGTGTTAACGAGATTTTCGAGGTGAATTTGTTGTCAGATGTAATGTAATTTTATTATTATTATTATTATTGATATTGTGACATGTAAAAGTACTTTGTATGCTATTACCAATAAAGTATCTATCTATCTAAATGTAACTCTTATGTTTTTGATTCTGTTAGATTGCTATCATCAAACGACAACCAAAGTGACAATCTGAATGGTCATATTATTGTATCGAATAGCGTCTCAATGTTTTTGGGACAGGTTGATTGTTCTGAGATACAGATATTATAAAGTCTTTTGTGAAATCAACGGGGATTCCCTGTTCACTGCTCTCGAGAATCAGTGATTCTATTGCGCCAATCATTACATATCTATGAGTTTAAAAAACTCAATAGCGGTTCCAATACATAAGAAAAACGATAAAGCCAGAATCGACAATTATAGGGCGGTCTCATTGCTTTCTGTTTTCTCAAAGATATTTGAACGTGCCTTTCATGTGAGGCTTGTAACTTTTCTATCAAAGAATAAAATTTCATTTCTTGGTCAGTATGGCTTCCAAAAAGACAGGTCGACTCAGGATTCCATACTGCCATCTCTTAAGTCCATAATTCAGGGATTGGATGAAAATTTAGTAGTGACTGGTCTGTATTTTCATTATACGAGAGCGTTTGAGATGGTCAATCATAATCATCATACTTAAAGGTAAACTTCTTGAATATGGAGTAAAATACATTGAACGGCCTATGGTTGGATTTCATCCTATCTGGTTGACAGGTGTCAGAAGGTTGTCTTGAGAGTGGGGAGCAGCGAGTACTGCTCTCCTTTACAGAGAGTTGAAGTGAGTGTGCCACAGGGGAGCATTCTGGGCCCCCTTCTTTTTCTTATCTTTATTAATTCCATTAGGGATGCCCAGGTCAATGATGTGCAGAGGCTTACCTTGTTTGCAGATAATGTCTCAGTTTGCATAGCTGCAGAAAGTGAGGACCTAAGCAATAGCACTAGTAAGTGTGCATCTGATATGGAAACCTTAAGTAAAGTTGACAAATTTAAATTAAACTTAAATAAGACGGAGTGGTTGTTGTTCTCAACTAGGGCAAATACCAGTGGCGTCTTGAGGGAAAATATTACAGGGGTTCTGCATAAAAGCATGCCGCCGAAGGCCCAACGCAAACAAATGGAGCGACACCTAGATACCTTTTTTGGCGTTTGACTGCAGAATTTCTGCCATAAATATATTTTACCAAAATAAACAGCGTGTAATTTCTTAGGGTGCATTGCCTCAATAATAAACTGTATTTCATTTTGAACTAATATTGTCATATGAGATTAGGATATGAAATGAATTATATTATTGGAACCTTATTTTTTAAATATCAGGTCGATCCTATAATTCTTCCTTAAAACAAATTTATCAATAACTTTTTCATTAAAGTCCGTAATTTTTCGTATCAACTCTTTTTCAGTGGAAGGCATTCCTAGCGCATCCATTTTATCAAAGTCTATAGTTTATACAATACAGGAGCCAACTAACAATAACAACAAACAAAAACAACTCAACTACCTACTACAAACAAGACAAATCAAATAATTAATAATTGTCTTTTCTAATTATTAACTATATAAAATGCACGCACTTATATTTGTAAAAACCCACAAGGACTGTCAGGAATGCAGCTAAATAACTGCCGAATTTTCCCTATTAAAATTAAATAGCTCATTTCTGCGAATTGACAACTGAATCAGTCTTTAGGTTGAGAAGAACAGCTGTGCACGAATAATAGCTGTCCAGATAAGGGCATTCAAATATCGTCGCCAGGAAATTGTATTAAATTTATTGGCCAACTGTAGTCCGTCTTGGGGGTGCTTGATACGCGATGGCCTATAATAGTCGCATTCCAGGTCGAAAATGGAGTGTTTTAATTTGACATTATTATTTTAAGGAATCGTTGATTATTTAGTGTAAGGATAAGCAATTAGTCAAGTACCTTCTTGAAAATTTGGTGAATCTGCAGCTCTGCAGTTCTTATGTACCAGGCGCCCCTGGCAAATACCTTTAGTTTATTGATAAGAAGGGGCGCTAACAGCATAAAACTAAATAATCATACGAAATTTCTTGGAGTAACGATTGACTCGTGTCTGACTTGGGATTCACATATTAATAATGTCTTGTGTCTCTGTATTGTTTTGTGCTCTGGCAGCTGAGATCTCATGTCAATTGATACTATACTTCTATCCTATTACTATGCATATGTACACTACACTTTATCGTATGAGGTAATGTGCTGGGGTACGGAAAGAAGAGCTGGTGAAGTGTTGTTGGCACATAAAATAGATCTTAAGAACCATCCCCTTTCACTTTTAATTACCAGAGTCACATATACCTACACCTACCCTACATGTATAATAGTTTGTAGGCAAATAATATGTTGTATACATTTTGTACGTTACTTTCTAATTTTTCTTAGGTGTACCTACTTATGTATTCCATATGAATTAATAGAACATACTTAGTGAACTTTCCATTTTGTGTTGTATTTATTTCTTACTTACAATAAAGTTTTCTATGCTATTCTCGAGGCTATTCTATACTATACTCACCTTTATTTTAACTGCTCTATACCTACAAAGGTACTCTATGAATGATTAGAATATTTATTGAAATATATTAACTTTCTGGTTAAATTTAGTTCAATTCAATTTAATAATGCTTTATTGCATCAGAAGACAGTTTAGAATAGAATAGAATATTTATTCGTAAACTCCACACATACAGCACTTTTACACGTCAAAAAAAGGATTGGATACACAATCATAAAATCAATAAAAGCAGTATTAACATAGTTCTAAAATTTTAAAACACACAAAACTAAACATTAAGTTTAAGATTTACTTAGACAGTATAAAAGAAACACACTAAAAAGACGCTAGATTAGAGCAGCTCTGAAAATACTTCTCAAAGTCATAAAAAGCTTTGCTAAGTAGAAAAAACTTTAAAACTTTTTTAAACTCTTTGTCATTTAATTGCCTAATATGCTGGGGTGGAGAATCGAAACATTTTAGTCCATAGAAACTGGTGCCATTACTGGACCTTGTGAGGCGAAACTGACTTAAAACTAAATTTACTTTGTTCTTGGTGGGATAGCTATGAACCTCTTGGTGTGCTTGAAATAGTGGTAAGTTCTGCCTAACACACATAAGGCATTGTAAGAGGTAAGCACTGGGGAGCGTCAATATCTGCTGGTCCACGAAGGCCTGACGACAGTCCTTTCGGTAGCCCAACCCAGCCATTAACCTTTAATGACAAAGCCATAGTAACACTAAGATGAAAGGAGACACCAATATGAAAACAAATAGCAAACAATAAAATTACATAATCATATTATTGGAATAAAAGCTACCCTCCATGATTATATAAAGTGTAAAATAATACAGTTATAAGAACAAGTGTTTATATGTCATATTATTGAATAACACAACAATTAAATAACAGCCACAATTTAAAATTGAAAAAACCTGTAGAAAGAAATACCACAAAATACACTACATCGCCAATGATTCACAATTTTTTTCCCATAAACAATCCCTAAAACTGGTGGTAGTACTCTTCCACTGCATAAAAAAACATCTAATATAGTAGACAGGTCGGAAACTAAGTCAAGATAACCAATCTTATCTTATGAATAAAACCAGAGCCCCTAAAGCTATAGCTAGGTAGGTAAATATCATACTCGTTTGTAAGTGTGTCTGAAACATTTTTCCTGTTTATTTGATCATGTAGATGATGTCAAGGAATTAACACACATGACAGGGTAGATAGGATTTAAAACAATTGTTCCCGAATTAAATGTCGTGCTCACCTGATATGTCAATGTTCATTCAAGACATTTGGTACATAACAGTGTGTGACAATTTTCAACAATTCTGACTGTTCTAAAATATGTTTTATCGTTGAGAAAATACTTAACATATTTGATTCTTGAAGTAAATTTTCTTAAGTAGGTAAGGTAAGTACTTAGGTACCTACTTGTTTTGTTTTATAATAGTTGAACTAAGAGATTTTTTTGCAGATTGTTCTACTAATGAAATGCATAAATAGGGTGTGTGTGTTATTTTATAGTATAAAAAAGAACAAACCCAACCCGCAACTACCTTATGTAGTAATTATATCTAGAAGCAAACCATTGCAAAAAAATACAGGGTAGCTATTATCTATCATACATTGAACATTTCAGTAAGTACTTAAACATTTTAGGAAAGGTATTTATTTTGCATTTCTGCAAAATGAATAATAGATTTACTTGGAAATATATTATATAGATATTCTTACCTCATTGAAGGCCATATTATATCGCTGAAGGTAGTTCGATGGCCTGTAAGAGTTCACCTGTGTAGAGATGACAACAAACTTCTTGCAGCAGTTTCCAGGAATGTCCCGATATGTTACCACTTTTGGCACTTCATTACGCACTGATTGATTAGGTAGTTTCGTTCATAATAAGAATTCTTTAAACTATATAGGTATTTGACTTCAAACACTACGAATTTCTGAACATGGAAAAATACAGGAAAATTTATTTTTCCGAAGAGTCAAAATAAGAAAATATCGTTACGAAGGACATCCAGTTTCTATATAATGTAGAACAGGCACATAAAACCATGCGTAAGTTACTTATAATGAAAAAAACTTTAAAATATCACAATATTTTCATCGACATCTGAAACTTTCATTCAAGTGGCAGCAGCCGCCATATTGCTTCATGTCATACCTGCTGATGACGAAATCAACCGAATATCATCGGTTACAACCGATTATAAAGATTTCTAAAGGCGACCATTCACGTTGGTGAGTGGTCTGGTTAATCGAATATCTGGACGAGAGGATCGCCGTAGAAAACATCTATTAAATTCATATACGTAATAATTATAGGTCTGTTCAATATTTTGCTCTTTTTGCCCATTCTGCACCTAATTATTGCGTCATGAGTTCATGTTCAGTTCATGAACTGGGAAGGATTTAAAAAACGCATTTTGTTCGAGTTCGAGCGGTGTTTGTCATCACTCATCTGTCACCTACCGTTTTCGTATTTTACGTTTGTTTACCTATCTCTTATAATATTGTATGTGTGATTGTTTTCTTTCTGATAAAATGGAATACGCATAGACGACATAGATCTGTTTGTATCTGAAGACGAGGATGAATACGACCCAAGTGGCGAAAATAAAGACAAGACATTTTTTGTAAGGCCTTTTTTTCAAGCCAAAACAGAGGATAACCAAAACATAGAATAAGAAGTGTTTTATCTTGGTCTATGAATAAAGTTTTACGGGGAACAAAAATCAACTGAACAAAACTACAAAACAAAACCGACTTTTTTCTGTCATTTGCCATTACATAATTTTAAAACACGCTTGACGCGCAAACGTACACTTTTTACACCTGCCCATAGGGAAGAGTAAATAGTGCAAATTATGATGACGTCACCGATGTTTTATCTCACTTTAATAATCGTGTCATCTCTTATTTAAAAAACACGTTTAGGGCAAAAAGTGTAAAAAGTTCGTGCTCAGAGCAAAAAGTGTGAATTATTGAACAGACCTTATATATGATAAATTATTTCACCTTTGGATTCATGACGTCACTCGACAGTTGGCGGTATTTTCGAAAACGTTGCCGTGGATGCAGAGTATAGATAAATACTTATGGGGTAATGGGATGTTTGGATTTGTATTATTTTATTTTTATATAGACTACAATAACAGGTGCGAAGCTAATCTTCGACGAGACTTTGATCATTATAATCGGTTAAGCGCGAAAAACATAAACCTCTCTTTAGCAGGGGGTAACCATAAAGGGAGGGCGAGAAGTTAAAAGAGTACTGTTAACTTCACGCCAGGCCCTTGGCCAGCCCTCCGCTCTCAAATTTAAAAAAGGAAGAAACAACCTTAAAAAAAACAGAAAACATACTAGTCGCTAGGTCGCGCCGGTCTGAATCGTTCCCGACACGATTGTGTTATTTATTCGAGGAAACACATGCAAGCTGCTGTATATTTCGTAAAAAGTGCATCCAAAGTACGGGCACGTATTACAACAGTGGCGTAGCTACCGGGTGGGCCAGGGGGGGCAAGGCCCCACGGCGCCAAGAGAAATTAGGCGCCACTCCGAATTTATAAATATGCTAATGCTAACAATGCTCATGAGCTTAACTGAGTTTTTAAATTAATTAAATTATAATACAATCAAAGAACGAAATATGTATTAAACTTTTTACCCAACCAATACATTTTGTGTCAGGTATTTATTATTTATTCTACGTGGAATAAAAAGATATATCCCGGCGCGGCGGCATTTGGTACATGCAAATTTGTAAAAACGCTGCGTAAGGCGGCATGCGACTTCAAAGACAAAAATTCTGAAAATTTCGGTGGTGAAAAAGTATGTGTTTTTTAGAGTTCGTATTTAGGCAGTACCATTAGCCAGACAAGTCTTAATAGCCTAGCAATACTAAGCATAGAAAATGAATTTGTCCAAAAAATTAATTTTGATCAAATAATCGATCAATTTACGTCGATTCAAAACCGAAGGAAGACTCCAATGTTTAATTAATTAATTAATTGATTAAGGTTACAGATTTTTAGTTTACGTTTATATTTAAATATGTATGTACCTGTTGGTTGGTTGCCGTTTATATATTTTATATTCATATTCCTGTAAATAAAAAAAAGCGTGTGCACTATGTGCGCATATCAGAAGTGAAACTTCTTAAACTTAAACGCCCTAGCCTCAAATTTGCTTAAAAAGTTGTTTTTTTTTTAAATATATCAATTAACAAAAAGAGAAGGCTTAAATGAAAAAAAAACTATTCTTCATAAAAGTTTCGCTTATGTCTTGACAAGGTAATAGAGCAAATCCCATATTTTTATCTTGTAAACTAACAAAGATATCACAATAATTATACGCCCTAGCCTTATACGTATCTTAACAGATTTGGTTAAAAAGTAGTTTTTTTTTTAAATGTATCACTCAATTAACAAAAAGAAAAGGCCTAAATGACAAAAACTATTCTACATAAAAGTTTCGGTTATGTCTTGACAAGGTAATAGAGCAAACCCCATATTTTTATCTTGTAAACCAACAAAGATATCACAATAATTAAACGCCCTAGCCTTATACATATCTTAAGGGATTTGGTTAAAAAGTAGTTTTTTGAATATAGGTATCACTCAATTAACAAAAAGGGAAGGCCTAAATGAAAAAAAACTATTCTTCATAAAAGTTTCGCTTATGTCTTGACAAGGTAATACAGCAAAACCCGTATTTTTATCTTGTAAACTAACAAAGATATCGCAATAAATGTCCGCGACCGTTTTCCGTTCCCTGCCAGCTCGCCCGCCGTGTCTCGGGATCGCGACCTTCAAATTTTACTCCCGGCGCGCGTTAACAAGTTTCACTTCAAAAATATACGTTTAATATTACGATGTATTGTTTTTAGAATTATTTGCGTATATACACAAAATATAGGTTTGTTTTAGGCACCAGCGGATAGGCTTGCCCCCCGGCGCCCACATTTCTAGCTACGCCACTGTATTACAATAAGTAATATTTCACCTTTCGTATGGCCCTCCGCTCGCTCCCGCTCGCTACGGGGTCTCAAGAAAAGTAAACTAACCAGGGGTTAACCCAAGACATACCTAAGATCAAGAAAAAAACTGTTTGCTAACCAAAACTAACCCAAGACATACCCAAAATCAAGAAAAAAACTGTTTAAAAACTTAACGGTAAAAAAAATAAAAAAGCAACGGGGTTTGAACCCGAGCCTGCGGCCGCCGCCGATAGCCACAGAATCGAGACCCAAGCATCTAAACCTCTAGACCACGACGCCTAATGCTGAAATTGATTGCATCACGAAGACATAGCGCGAATACAATCGCTCGAGTCAACGCCACATACACTAGATGGCGCTGGAGTCGTAAGATAGAGAGGGAGGCGTCGCACGCAGTATTTCGTAATCGGGAACGATTCAGACCGGCGCGACCTAGCCGCTAATAGAAAACATGTCTTGCCACCGACGGCAATCAAACTAGAGATGCCCCGGATGCCGGTATTCAAGCGTAGGATCTGACCACGGCGCTACCAAATCTGTTGACAGGAATTTACTGGACCCCGTCCCCTCGTGTGGAATCGGGAACATAAAGACTTCACAGGTGGCGTCATGGATCCAAATGTGAAATAATTTGACAGATGTTTTTACTACGGCGATCCTCTCTTACCTATATTTGGTAACAACAATTTGTTATTCTACTACCGTGCGTAAAATACTCACTTTACGCACTCTCTAAGATTCGTAAAATATACCTTTTTAACGCAGTGCGTAAAATAAATTCTTTACGCACTAGAATTATCCAGATCTTTACGGTACACTGAATTGTTTTCAACGATCTGGTAGCACAGTGGTTAGATACTGTGTTTGTGATACGACGACGGTCCGGGTTCGATTCGCGTCAATGACAAGTTTTTAATAAGGTTATGTTTGTTTTTAATTTTAAATTTGAGTCAGTTTGGATTGGTTATGTTTGGTTGTGCCCCGGAGCGAGCGAAGCGAGCGTATAGCATTGAATGAAGTGAAAAAAAAAATATATAAATGTAAACATTGTAATGCGCGCGCCAACAGAAAAGTAGAAAACAGACCGCTGTCTGAAGTCGCTAGTCTGTCGGAGGTTTCTATATATCAAAATGGACAGCATACCCAACAGGTAGCAGGACTGTGGGGGCAGTGTTTTCATTAATTCAATTCTTGTTTAATCCTTATACTGAGTTATTTTAATAAATATTTTCATTTTCATGCCACGATTTTTTTTATACAAGACGTTGCGTGGACCGGGTCACAGGCCTGCAGAGCTGTTTTACATTTCATTTTCACTTCACCCATGGCCCTGCGCTCGCTGTAGGGGCGCAACCAAACAAAACTAAACCAAATTAATCCAAGGCATGCCCAAAATCAAGATTTTTTTACAAACATAACTTACAAAAACATGTCTTGCCACTAGAATCGAACCCGGGCCGCTGTGTCAAAACACAGCATTCAACCACTGAGCTATGAGACCACTTGAAAGCAATTCGCTGGAGCATAAGGATATGGTGTTTGTCAACATATAATGCGCGCGCAACTCTGAACGCCTGTGACCGCGGTCTTGGAAGCATTTACTTTTTTTATCATCACAAATTCCACTGAGAGATGGTGGTTGATGGATAATTTACACATAATTTTTTGGATTACGGGAATCGATTTTTATTTTTGATATTTTCCATTTATGATACCTGTCTCGTGGATTATTTTTTTTCTAGCACTAAACATATATATAATATGAATATATAATCTAATCATCCAGTATTCAGTTTGGAACGAATGACGAAATCATTACTTCAACGGTTTTCTGGTCTTGGCGCGGAAAGACTCCAGATCAGGAAGAAAATCGATCAATCATGGTGAGGCAATATCGATACCCTTTAGAAATTTGCATAACGATATCAAGATTAGCGCGAGGCATCAAAACCTATTTTTTGGTTAACCGGTTTTCACTCAAACCGAGAACCGGTTTGTCGATTAATTGGTAATCAGCTACTCGGTTAACGGGACTTCTGTCTGGTATATTGATAAAGACATTTTCGGTTAATCGGTGCATCGGACTATTGTTATTTCTATAAATAATAATTGATAAACACTATAAACATATTACAGAACATAAACTCTCTCGGTTAAGTGCGGATTTGTAAATAATTGATATACAGATTTTGTTTTTATTCCGCTATTTTTTAATCAAAATTCATATTCTGCGGTCCTTAATACGATCCTTTACAACCCTACGGCACTATGCTATATTAGCCGCTTCTGATAGTGATTGGTGGGTTAACGTCACTTTAGAGTACTGTTAACTCTTCACGCATGGCTTTCCGCTCGCTTCGCTCGGTCTGGAGCACAACCAGTCAAAACTAACTGAAACTAAACTGTAATTGTATTTACAAAAAGAAACAAACATAACCTTAAAATAATGAAGAAAACATGTATACAGAAACAACATGGTCGCCCCCGACGGGAACTGAACGCGTATTGCAAGCACAGAATCTGACCAATAGACCATCTAGACCTGGGACTGGACCGTAGACCGTAGATAAAATGAAAGTGGCGTCACCAATCAGAAGGGACTAATATAGCATAGTGCCGTATGACCCCGAGAATAACAACCGCAGAGAAGCGACAATAGCCGTCGGCACCTTTGAAGTTCGAGAGCCAAGTTCAATTTGTCATATGTGACAGATGACTGGTTTAATACACTGAGAGAAATGTAATGAAGGGAAAAGAAATGCTATACACCGATAAAACATGTAATTAATTACATGTTTATTATTTACTTTATTAGAAATTTATTATGAATAGTAGTTAGGATTTAACGGTTTAACTCAGAATTGACTGATTTGTCGCGTTCTAACCTTTTTGAAGTGAATACTTCTTTGGTTTCATGAGAGTGATTTTTCAAGGTCGCATCACGACATGGTTTATGTTTTCGTCTCGCGTTACGAAATTTTCGTATCGTTGATTGGACGACTAACCCAAACTAACTAAATCTATTAAAATTGTTTATAGCGTATGGTACCCGGCTCAAATAAGTAAAATAAGTTGAGACTAAGTGAAATTAACTCAAAGTTGATTCGACCAACCCAAACTAATCAAATTAAAATTGATTATAGCGTATTGGAACCGCTTCAAATGACTAAAATAAGTTGAGAATAAGTGAAACTAACCGAGAATTGAATCGACGACTAACCCAAACTAACCAACCCCATTAAAATTGATTATAACGTATCGGAGCCGCTTTAAATGACTAAAATAAGTTGAGAATAAGTGAAACTAACAGAAAGTTGAATCGACGACTATCCCAAACTAACCAAATCTATTAAAATTGAGTATAACGTATCTAAACCGGTTCAAATGACTAAAATAAGTTAAGACTAAGTGAAACTAACCGAATCTATTAAAATTGATTATAACATATCGGAACCGGTTCAAATGATTAAAATAAGTTGAGACTAAGTGAAACTAACTGAAATATGAATCGACGACTAACCCAAACTAACCAAATGTATTAAAATTGATTTTAACGTATCGGAACCGCTTCAAATGACTAAAATAAGTTGAGAATAAGTGAAACTAATCGAAAGTTGATTGGACTACTAAACCAAACTATAACCAAATCTAGTAAAATTGATTATAACGTATCGGAACCGGTTCAAATGATTAAACTAAGTTGAGACTAAATGAAACTAACCGAAAGTTGAATCGACGACTAACCCAAATTAACCAAATCTAGTAAAACTGATTATAACGAATCGGAACCGCTTTAAATGACTAAAATAAGTTGAAAATAAGTGAAACTAACTGAAACTTGAATCGACGACTAACCCAAACTAACCAAATCTATTAAAATTGATTATAACGTATCGGAACCAGTTCAAATGACTAAAATAAGTTGAGACTAAGTGAAACTAACGAAAAGTTGATTGGACGACTAACCCAAACTAATCAAATCTATTAAAATTGATTATAACGTATCGGAACCGGTTCAAATGATTAAAATATGTTGAGACTAAGTGAAACTAACCGAAAGTTGAATCGACGACTAACCCAAACTAATCAAATCTATTAAAATTGATTATAACGTATCGAAACCGCTTCAAATGACTAGAATAAGTTGAGACTAACCCAAACTAACCGAAAGTTGGTTCGACTACTAACCCAAACTTTTGTTTCCGTTTGTTTATTTCGGACTGCATTGTTATTATTTATATTTTGATGCTAGACGAGATTCTCAATATTTTAACCCAGGACCGGACCAGTTTATTTACTCGGAAATGGATCCCGTAAATTTTGCATGTTGCAATAAAGAAGTAATAAACGTCTGGTGTATAGTTTGTTTTTCCTTTTATCACCCTAGTTGTTTAGACAGACAATAGAATTTCTTAAAAATTGAAGGTAGGGAAGTAATATGTTCTTTGGAATGCCAACAACAGCAATCGAAAGAAAAGGACAAATTCAGCAAGATTTTGAAAGATAATGAAAAAATAACCGAAATTAATAAGCAATAAAACAAAACTTTTCAGGAAAAAATTAACAAATACCGTAAAAGATGTTTGTCAGTCAGCAGTGATTTGGAAAAGGCACGCTACACTAGCGACGAAAAAATCAAAGAACTGCTACATGAAGTAAAAAATCTTACTTTAGAAAACGAGCGAAGGGATGCTCATATATCGAGACTGAAGCGTTTCACTGATGCTGCCTACGTGGCTGAGGCACAGTTTGTCGATAAAATTCAACAACAAAGTGAGACAATCGCTAATCTACACAGGGAACTCTCAGTGATAAATGTTAACAAAGATTCTTTAATTGGGGATCTTGCAGAGAAACATGCCAGAATTAAGGAGTTTGAAGTTAAAATTTCGGATTTGGTAGACATATATAAGCAGATGGTAGTTTCGATTGATACTCTAGAAAAAGAAAATAATTGCTACATTGAAGAACTGAAAATGGTTAGAAAGGAACTTTTTAAGTTAAAAGAAACCCAATCTGAGACATTTAAGGATAATGAATCTCAAATTAGCGTTAGTAAAGTTACAACTGTTAGAAATTCGTTAAGCCCTATAGGTAAAGTAAATAGTTTAAAGAAAAATTTGGTACTTAGTGATGAAAATGGCAAAAACTTGCGTAAGAAACTTGTAAATTGTGATAGTTTAAATCAATTTAAGGTAGAATCTATTGTGAAACCATGGGCTACATATTATGTGTCTTGTAGAATATGGATAAATTGGTACAAGACACTATACTGCGCATGATTATGTAGTGATCTGGAGCGGAAATAATGATCTTTGCTTAAATACTTGTCCCAAAATGAGCAGCATTCTGAGTAAGATTGAACTTTGTAATAACACTAATTTTATTATCTTGTCTACACCGCTTGTGCATAATGCAGGAAAACGTGTTGTAACATTTAACTATAAACTTAAGTCTGCCTTGGATAGACTCGATTATTTTTCAGAAAGAACTATCTCATATTTGGAAACTAATGCTCTGCGAAGCAAACAGTTGTCTATTGGGGATATCAGCCAGCTTATTGCCAATGAAATTTCGGGGAAAAACAGATAATTGTATAACACTCTAATTCATATTAACACAAGTTCAGAAATAAATGGTACCACTTGCTTTGAACCATCTATCGGCTACTCAGATCAAATGCAAAATGATTTTGATGAAGCAATCAATTCTCAGCAATCCCCAATGGGCAGCGATTGTGTTTTTTTATGCTAGATAAACCTAAGGACTGTTTTTATCTAATGTTATTGGATATACAGTCCTTGAGATGTAAGGTGGACGAATTTAATATTTTTGTTCATGAGTGAATGTCCTGATATTTTGCTTCTTACAGAGCATTTGCTGGAATTGAATGAGCCTGTTTATTTAGATAAGTATAGCATAATAAGTAACTATTGTAGAGAGGATTCTAGGCATGCTGGTACATTAATTTTTCTGAAGAATAGCTTGCAGACACAATTTAACTTCATCAATGTAATTAAATATAATCATATGCTTATTGAATCTTCTATTGTTTTTTGTTTAAAACTTAAACTATACATTATTTGTTTATACCGTCCACCATTGTGCAATGAGACCATATTTATAGAAAGATTAGAAGCCCTCATAATTTGTTTTTGTCCTCAATTTTATGTTATTCTGGCTGGGGATTTTAATATTAATTATGGTAATTTTAATTCTCCTCATACTCTATCTTTACAGAATTTACTTAGGTCTTTAAACTTGAAAATGTGTGTTAACTCTCCTACAAGAATAACAAAGTCTTCTTCGACAATCTTGGACCACAGCTTATACCGTACCGAATCAGTTATTGAACTCTACGTCCGTCGGCTCCTTTGATGTCGATGAAGCCAGATTTGACTTTTTCATGCTTTCCTCATTTTTCGCGCATGCCCTTCATACATTAAAAATGTTAGGTTTTAATGGCGAGCTGGAACTCAACAGAGACGGACTGGATTTAATTTAGTCTACATTTTTAGTAAATTAAACAATACATGATATGTAACTGTAAGTGAAATTGATAAAAAAAGATATCTGGTAAACGTGATCGAGAATGATCAGTCATTTATACATAACCATGAATATGGTGTTTATAAGTGTAAATAAATATATAAATATTTTGATATGAACATAGAATATCAATTTTTCTACAGCCGCGCGCAAAATATTGCTAAATTCAAATGATATCGCAAAAGCGACGAATGCCGTGAATCCTTATTTTGCGCTCTAGCGCGAACAAGCAAAAGAAAATTCTCACTTTTTCCGTCGAGTGTGCTATGAATCGTCATGGAAACCGAGGATAAATAAGTGACAGTCATGCGTTTGTTACAGTTTGTTGCTGGCACTCCTGTTCTAAATATGCCCGAAGCCCGAATATAATATGTCAAAACTGACAGTCATTTGCGAATTTCAGAATAAGTATAGAGAAAAATGTGCATTTAATTTTAAAAAATGCGGCTGTAGAAAAAATTCTGTTTGTTTTTCGAGCGCAAAGTAAGATTGCCGTTTTCAAAAGATTACTACGGGCAGAAATTTTATCAAAAATGTGATCGTGTCAAACGGCCTTAATAAATTGATATTTCGTCACTCGAAGCCATTTATATAGTTGTAGGCAATGAATAAAGAGTTATAGGTATGTGATATTGTTCACTACTTATTTCTAATTAAATTTACATACCACCTTTGTAATATTAGTGTGACGGTTCTAAATTGGTTGCCTTTATTATGGAATGCTAAGAGGCTAGACCCAACTAGGTGACTGTTAACATTATAAACTAAACCCACACATTTTAAGCTATTTTGATATTCTGTGGGAGGATTATCGTAAATTGGACACTTTTACAATTAACTAACCATGGGAGAATCAATTTTTTTATATAAAAAATCATTAAAAACTTATAAAAAACTGCTATAAATGCTACTACTTTTCACTGCGGACTTTCAATTAATTATTTTGTTTTTATTGAAATCGAGCATACGGCGCAGGGCAGGTTTGTAGACACCGCTGTGTTGCCACATTTATTCTTTATTCTCATTAGCGTCTTGCCGCTGTGGGAAGCCTGATCTTCCTCAATGTTGTTTACACATATTTTCACTTGACGCGTTTGTAAAAACCGTTTCGAGAAAAGCAGGGATGTGAGAATTTGGCTGAAGTGGCGAAGCTCGCGTCTCTAGAACGCAAAGTAATTGGTTCGACGCCCGGTCATGCAAGTTTTTTTTTTATTGGATAGTTAGTTTTTTGATATGCCTTGGGTTAGTTTAGGTTAGTTTGGGATAGTTTTGGTTAGTCTGGGTTAGTTGTCTTGTCTCTTTACTTTGGCTAATTAGGGTGAGTTTCGGTTAGTCTGGGTTAGTTTGGGTTAGTCTGGGTTAGTTTTGGTTAGTCTGGATTAGTTTTGGAGAGTATGGGCTAGTTTTGGTTAGTCTGGGTTAGTTTGAAATAGTGAAGAGACAAGCACGCATAGCGCGCTTGTCTCTTTACTTTGGTTAATTAGGGTGAGTCTCGGTTAGTTTGGGATAGTTTTGGTTAGTTTGGGTTAGTCTGGGTTAGTTTTGGAGAGTATAGGCTAGTTTTGGTTAGTCTGGGTTAGTTTGAAATAGTGAAGCATTTTACTTTGGTTAATTAGGGTGAGTCTCGGTTAGTTTGGGTTAGTTTGAAATAGTGAAGAGACAAGTGCGCGTAGCGCGCTTGTCTCTTTACTTTGGTTAATTAGGGTGAGTCTCAGTTAGTCTGGGTTAGTTTTGGTTAGTATCGGTTAGTTTTGGAGAGTATGGGTTAGTTTGTGTTAGCTTGAAATAGTGAAGCGACAAGCGCGCGTACTTTAGTTAATTAGGGTGAGTCTCGGTTAGTTTGGGTTAGTTTTGGTTAGTCTGGGAGAGTATGGGCTAGTTTTGGTTAGTTTGAAATAGTGGAGAGACAAGCGCGCTTGTCTCTTTACTTTGGTTAATTAGGGTGAGTCTCGGTTAGTTTAGGTTGGTTTACGTTAGTTTTGGTTACTTTGGATTAGTGTCGGTTAGTTTGGGTTAGCTGTGGGAGTTTTCGCGTTAAAATGTATTACTAAACAGACTCATTTGCGACTTTTTCAATTTTTGCCGTCAAAATTGCTCTGCACAATATGTAATGTGTCACAAAACACTTTTAATTAGATAGTACTACATGTGACACAAAAAAAATTGTAAAATTCAAAAAGTGCGCAAAGCAAACATTTACCGAGATTTTTTGTATTTTGGTTAGTTTTGGTTACTTGTGATTTTTTGTATTTGTTAACAATTATGGTGTTACATAGATTATGATATATATTTCAGTTTGGCAACACTGCAAACATTTCGTGTTATTCTCTATTCTGTCAATATCCTTATTATAATTATGCAGTTTTCGTATTGAAAGTAGTGAATATCAGGAGGAAAATAATTGTAAGTTCAACTTTTCCAAGCAAATTTTACTTTTAATCTATTCTAGACAGCATAAGCTATGGATCAAAATTAAAAAAAAACTGAAATGGTTGGGCTTATAATATTAACAGGACCCCAAAACTACAAATTATGTCTCAAGTTTAAAAAGTTAAACTTCCTGCAGAAGGGAGCCAAACAATTATCGACGTAGAATATTAATTTATCATGCAATGTGATATGAATGAACTATTATACTTTAATCTCAATACTTAATGTAAACATCTACTTATAACCTTTCATCTCTCCAAACTAAAATATCCTGAAGCTGGATTGGCTTTCTTGTACCCTTTGCAGACAAAACAACATACGACCATGGTTAACAATGAAAACACTTTAATGATTAAATGTCCAAAAAGTTAACACACTTAAATAAATAAATAATTGAGCACAAATAATAACACGCAAACAATCCAATCTAAGAACGTAACCTGCTGCTTCTTGTCAAAAAATCGAGAGTCCAACGCTGTGCGGTGTGTTCAGTTTCCGACTCAACCAGGTTTATGTCTCTTCGATTTAGCAAACTGTCGTAATAGAAAAAGATAATACTACATTGGACACCAAACCGGTTCTGTTATTCATAAATAAACGAAGTCGCCCTCATATAATTCGGCTCGTAGCAGACGCCCAGAATATGAGGAAAATGCTCCTATTGGTTGGATTTTATTGCTTCAAAACACGTGGAGAGTTAAATAACTGATTCGGTACGGTATAAGCTGTGCTTGGACTATGTGTTATGTATGTTCTAATCAGTGTTGCCAACCATAAATAAGAAAATTCCGTAACAGAGTTCTCAAAATTTCCGTGTTTTTGTACCCTACGGCCGTGTCGCTGAAATGTAGCTTGAAAAAGGTTACTGTAAACGTAAAATCAATTGCATATCGAAGAGTTAAGCTGTTGGAAGAAAGATGACACTGAGTTGAAATGTTCAACAAAAAATAAATAGAATATGACGTCATACATGCATCACTCCGGATTTTTCATGATGGTAAAGGCCCTTTTACATGCTGCAAGACAACCCGCAATTCTCTTGCAGCAAGACGTTGCAAGAGCAAGACGATAGTTGCAACGTTTCTTGCACTTTGGTTTTACATGTCGCAATTCTCTTGCAATTGCGACTTGCTACTAACCTTTGAAATCAAATCCAAAACATAACCGAATTTTTAATCCAGAGGGCGCAAGGCATCAAACATCAAATTTGATTCATTTTATTTATACATAAAACGTAACAATCAAATATCAAATAAACAAACATTCATCAACTGTCAAGCGTGTCTAGTGACTTTATCGGGTCTTGGTGAAACTGATATTACTAGAATTTCCCCCAGACTTGCACTTGCACTTGCAGATATATCGAGCAGAAGCGATAAGTTGCAAGTGCAAGAGACTTGCGACTTTGGATCAGCTGAGTCTCAACTGCGCATGCCTTCGGGCAATATCTCTTGCATCTTGCATGGTCTTGCACAAACTCTTGCAGCATGTAAAACGGCCTTAATTAAGATAAAATAATTCAATAGTTGCTTACGAGCTTACGACGCTTAAAATGAGAAAGTCTTCTTATTTAATCCATTTATTCGAAACAAGCATAAAATAATTCTTCTTTTTACAAATAATCAGCTTAAGATAACTCAACTCAACTAGATTTAAAATAGATCGCCGCATTTAGGCAATGCCGAATCCGTCTTCACCATTTTTTAACATTGATTTGACTGGCTTAAATAGAACACAATATATTTTTTTACCTCCTATGAAGCAGACTTCCATTAATGGTACTAGTGATTAAACAATTTTTTTGTTTTGTTTTGATTAGATTCATATGCTAAAGTTATGGGCGCCGCAGAACAAATTTCAGGGGGGGAGTTTTTTCTAAATTTTAATGAATTTGAAATGTATTTTTGTACTATGCATTATTTTAATACTTCAGGCAACTGCCCCCTCCTGCCGGCGCTCATGGTGAAATTACTTTCGCAAAGCGTTTGATCCAAAATTGTCAGTGGTCGTCAATATTTTGAAATTCCGATTTATAAACGCATTTTTGAAACTAAAGAGACCAGTTGATTGGCACATCTATTTTTAGGATTGAATAATATCTATATGAAATATCGATTAAAATTAAGCGAATTGTATTCAAATGGATATATGACATATAAATATAATAACGCCAAATCATCTGTAAAAAATCCGTGTTTTCATTGTACGGAAGTTGTTCTAGTTTCAAAAATCCGTGAAAACACGGCAATTTCCGTGTCGTTAGCAACACTGGTTCTAATAAGGGGAAGCTCTCTTGCAGTGTGTTGAATGCGAATGATTTCTACTAGTCGCTAGGTCGCGCCGGTCTAGAATCGTTCCCGACAGGATTGTGTTATGCATTCGAGGAATCACATGCAAGCTGCTGTATATTTCGTAATAAGTGCATCCAAAGTACGGGCACGTATTTCAATAACTAATATTTCCCTTTTCGTACGGCCCTCCGCTCGCTACCGCTCGCGACGGGGGCTCAAGAAAAAGAAACTAACCAGGGGCTAACCCAAACGTAACTCAAGACATACCCAAATTCAAGAAAAAATTGTTTGCTAACCGAAACTAACCTAAGACATACCCAAAATCAGGAAAAACACTGTTTAGAAACTTAACCGTAAAAAAAATAAAAAAAAGCAACGGGGTTCGAACCCGTGCCGCCGCCGATACACACAACATTGAGACCCAACGATCTAAACCATAAACCACTAGACCACCAAGGCTTATATTGTAAATTGATTGCATCACGAAGACATAGCGCGAATACAATCGCTCGAGTCATCGCCAGATACACTAGATGGCGTTGGAGTCGTAAGAGAGAGAGGGAGGCGTCGCACGACTCGCACGCAGTATTTCGTCATCGGGAACGATTCTAGACCGGCGCGACCTAGCCGCTAATGGGATTGTTGACCATGAGGCAGTCTTGTGTGAGATTGCATTTGGTCTGGAGGCGGATCTTTATGGGTGTAAGCCTGGAAAGACTGGTAGAATTTTCTGCAGACGTAGCTTTGGGATATTTAGCCAGTTATGCTTGAGTTATAATTGGAATAGCATATTTGTTTCTGATGAGCCTATGGCGCTCGACGAGCGGTGTGTGGTAAATGGTGAGAGTAAATATTCCAAGTCCAGTATTCAGACCGATGTTACACCACTGTTTAATGATTATTATTGCAGTATAGCCTCCAGCTTGGCTGAAACGATAAATGGACGGGGACACTGCTTGGAGTTTATGAACGGGCTCAATATGTGGAGGAAACTTTCTTTTTTGCTCCAAGTGACGCATGCCTGTTAAAATATTTTGTCAGTTACCTCCACCAAACATTCAAATTTTGGTTGGCGCAATAAATCCTTCTTTTGTGAGTGGGTGTTTTCCACAATCCTTTGAGGATGCAATAGTTATTCCGGTACATAAGGGGGGAGATACTCTTTCGGCTTGTAGTTTTCGGTCAATATCGCTTCTCCCGACATTGTCAAAGGTCGTTGAGAGGCTAGTAAAAACACGCGTAGTATATTTCTTAATAAAAAACAAAATTTTAAATAAGGACCAGTTTGGTTTTCAGAGGGATAAAAGCACAAATGATGCAATATTTTCATTCTTGGAGAGTTTGTATACTGCTCTTAATGATGGGCAGGCAGGTGGCTGCGGCAGTGTTCTGGGATTTGGCAAAAGCATTTGACTGTGTCAACCACAGGATATTGTTGCAAAAGCTTGAATGTTACGGTTTTAGGGGTGTCTCACTGGATTGGTTTAGGTCGTATATTTCTGGAAGAAGACAGCAAGTATCTTTAAGGGGGAGCTTGTCTAGTCAATTGGATATTACTGCGGGCGTGCCCCAGGGTTCAGTGTTGGGTCCTGCACTGTTCCTGTTGTATATTAACGACTTAGCCCGCATAGATTGTGGAGGGTCCTTTACTCTTTTCGCTGATGATACCACTATCTTCTGGCAAGATAATAAGTAAACAGTGTTCCTAAATCAATTTTTTGAACTGAAAGTTGAACAATTGGGTATGATTTGGAACTCGATAAAATGGAAACGAAAAGGCGACAATAAAAAGAGACGAACATATAGATCTATAGTATGTAGCTTCCGGGAGAATGAGATAGAACACAGTTATACAGTTGTTACAAGTATGTTAAAAATAATATAAGTAAATAATAGTAGTTCTCGTCCGATCACTGAAGCTAAGCAACGTCGAGTGTGGTCAGTTCTTGGATGGATGACCGCTTGGGAACACCGCGTACTGTTCTCATTTTTGAGTTTAGTTCTATGAAGGTTTCACTTATACCATGTGTGAACTGCAACATGATTAAAGCAGTTAGATACATTTTTGTATTAAAGAATAACCGGAACACATGAATAACAAGTAAAACTTAATTTAGGAACATTACTTGGAGTATTTTTTTGTGGTTGATTGAAGATGTGACTAAATGATTTTACTTTTCTCCGTACAAAATGTTTCATAGTGATTTAGCGTACTTATAACTCCGCCCCTGACGTGCGTTAACTTAAGTTGAATAAATCAAAGATGATAAATGCGTGCTATTATTTTATTTTCTCGATAAATAAGATATGTATACAAAAACATTAAACAATGTTACAGAAGACTGTGAAGTAAATACCTACCGCAATTCTTTTGAAGTGAAAATTTTTTGTCCGACAAAATTAAAATCAAATGAAACGGAAATCAAAATGAAATACTTTAATGTATCATGTGCCAGTATAGCTAGAGCGCTGAAATCTTCAGGCCATGTAGCCGGGGTAAAATGAGGATCCTGGACCACGTATCCAGGAGGTATAGAAGGAAGAAGCTGAGTAATTAATTTCGGGAGAAGGGAAAGCGCTACGGGGTCGAAATTTTCATGGTAGATGCGCCTCATGGGCTACCTTTGACCATATGGAGAGGAGGAGGAGAGTCGAGGTGCTCTAATTTAAGGTGGGATTTTGGGAAAAAAACCCATTTTTTGCCTCTCTGCAACGGGGCCTCAGGTCGAAAATCTGACAAGCGATGGCCCCGTTTTACAGGGTCATCAGCGGGGGGAAATTATACCCTTCCCCCACGGATACCCAAAAACTTTCGAAAAAAATGGGAAAAAATTGAAAAAAAAAGTAATAAAATTAGTCGGAAGGTAATAAGAATATTATAAAACGAAATAAGAAAACAACAATTAATAAAAAAAAGTTAGTGAAACGAGGTTTTCGAAGGAGTTGAGCTTCGAGGTCGGGGATGACAAAAATGGTTAGAAAAAAAAAATATTTAAAAAAAAATTAAAAAAAAATACAAATAAAAAAGTGTTGAAACTGAGGGCCAAAAATTGAGGGAAAACAGCTTTAAAAAATTTAAACTCAATTCCCAATATCTCTTTCAGAAGTTTCACTTCAGTTGTGTGCTCATAAAGATGAAGCAAATAATTTTTTCTAAATAGAAACGGACTTGTAAGCGCTCAACAGTTTGGATTTCGGGAGTCGATGGGTACGAGCGATGAGGTTTTCGGGTTTCTTGAACATCTATACAGTCAGTTCCCTAACAGCACAAAGATATCCTAAAGACGCATTAAAGATACCATGTTCAGATATTCGGGACATCTTACAGATGTCCTGTTTACGCCTTGTCTTTAAGACATCTTTAAGACATCGAATGTTACTAAAAAACAACGTCGTAAAGACGTTTTTATATGACATCTTAAAGACCTATTTGTATGACATCTTAAAGACGTATTTATATGACCTCTTAAAGACGAACTCATTTTAAAAACATTTCCACAAATTAAAAAGATCATTTTTTGAAAAATATGTAATTATCTGTTATTATCAATAAACTAAATTACATGTTTAATGTGATTTTAATTGGTTCTTCTGCGATCTGAGGCCCTCCTTAGCCACTCCTGAATGACAACATCAGCTTCTTTAATGGATTTTCCAAGTCCAGACTGTTCAACGGCCTCTACGTTTCGACTTTCGACCTCCGTTTCGACACTTTAAGCACGATAAACGTAACGATACAAACCACAAAGTAATACAAACTATCAGAGATTTATTATATTTCACAAATTCACAAGCCGAATACAAATTTTATCGAGAATCAACAACAGTTTACGGCGGGCAGCAGGTGCCGGTGACGCTTTAAAATGGGAAAATGGCCGCTCTAATCTGCAACACAGAAGCAGTGTTGCCACATGAAAAACCTAAAGACTCCTGATTAATGACAAAATAACAACTTTTACTCGCAAAAAGTCATCAAACTAGTTTAAAAAAGAGGAACTTATTAAAAAAATCAAGCGATTTTATGAAATATTATTACATAAATTGAAAGTGAAATAAAAAATTACGATTATAAATAGAAATGGGTACGAATAAAAATTAAATTATTTTGTTATATGTATAATGAAGATTATAAAGCAATTTCTATTAAACAATTTTTATGATATTTTAATTTTCCACATATCACTAATAATTGCAATACATATTCCCCAGAATACCCAAATTTCGGATAAAATACTTATAAACGGCGACACTGTAGACCTTTACTGTTGTCGTTCGATTTCGTTTGTTCAAGGTCAAGAATCAACAAATACAAAGTGCTCGTGAGGCTTTAAAAAAACTTCTTAAAGACGTTCATCTGAATCAACTTTAAGACGTCTTCTGAAAGATGTATTAAAGATGTCGTATTTAGGTCTTCAGACGTTCAGGCATATGGACATAAACACGACGTCTTTGAGATGTGGTGTGCTATCTGGGTTAAATGCAGGCGAGGCTGCCGCAGCAGTGTTCTGTGATTTGTCAAAAGCATTCGATTGTGTGGGTCGCGGAATACTGCTGGGGGAATTGGAGGTGTGTGGATTTAAGGAAACAGCCTTGGAGTGGTCTCGTTCGTATTTGTCCGGATACTTAGGTTCGATAATTGCAACTCTGAGGAGCTTAATATTAATGTAGGTGTACCGTGTACCTGAGGGCTTTTTTGATTTATGTGAACGATCTTCCTCGCCTTTCAATATCGGGAAAATTTACTATATTTGCGGATGATACCACCATCGTCTGGCATGACTCGAATGTTGACAGGTTGGGGTCAAGTGCTAGGACAGACTTGTTAAAGATTAAGCAGTGGTGTGACGCAAATTTGCTATCGTTGAATGTTTCAAAGACTAATATCATAAATTTTAAATGTCTCGTGGACAATGTCTGGGGCCAATTCATGGGAATAACGATAGATAATTATTATTAAAAGTTTGAAAGCATGTTTTAAATGTTTGCAACAAAATCTTATCTGGCTGTTACGCTTTTAGAATAATATCAAACAAATTCGATTTTTCTGTAGCCAGAATCTCATGTTTTGCATTGATGGAGGCACTTGCGGTGTTTGCTTTTGGGGCTCTCGTTATTTGCTAAACTCAGTGTTTGTATTGCAGAAGAGAGCAATTATATATAAGTGTGGAGCGAGGATTCGTGATTTATGAGGCATGGTATCTTCACTCTGTGTTGCTTGTTTATTCTGGAGACTGTTTGTCTCGTCTTTAGAAAACACAAGGTTGAACTATCTATAGGTGTGCATTATAACACTCGACAGACGTATACTCTCGGATTGCCCATCTCACATTCGGAACAAATCAAATGCTCTATAATATATGATGGAAGAAAAGTATTTAATCATTTACCTTTAAGACTGAGGATGTAAGTTTGTGACAGGAGGTTCAGAGGGCAAACAAATGTTTTTATCAGAAAAGGGATACTAGAGTTTGAATGATTTTTTTAGAGATATTTTTAATTAAATGTGAGTATAAGTTCCTTTGCTTTTAAAGGTTGTGACGGAATATTAGCTTATTCCGCTTCACTAAATTCAGTTCAATTACGAATGATTTTCGATGTTTGGGATTTGAGTCGCCAGTGACACCTATTCGCGAATGGGTATATTTCGTGCAAGTAATTATTTAAGAAATAGAGGTACGCTGTTTTTTACCTACAATTTGTGGATTTGTTTCACTGTAGATTACTATATTTAGAAGTGACATCTATTCGGGAATGGGCTTATCTCATGTGGTTGGTAATTGGAGAGCGTAGTACGCTATTTAATACCTACAAATTATGAATTTAATTTACTGTAGATTACTATATTTAGTATATATTAGGTATTTCTTTGGTTTGACGCAGCGTGCTCTATAGTGGTAGTCCATGATATAAATTATCCAATTAGAACATCGAAAAGCATAATTTGTTGAACGTCTTGAATTTTGAAAGCGAGGTTGTTTTATCTTTGTGCGACGCTGATAAAAACGACCTCGCTTTCAAAATTCAAGACGATCAACAAATTATGCTTTTCGATGTTTTAATTGGATAATTTATATCATGTGACTACCACTATATGGCACGCGGCGTCAAACCAAAGAAATACCCAATATATACTAAATATAGTAGTCTACAGTAAATTAAATTCATAAATTGCCAACCACATGAGATAAGCCCATTCCCGAATAGATGTCACTACTAAATATAGTAAGCTGCAGTGAAACAAATCCAGTAAATTAAATTCATAAATTGTAGGTATTAAATAGCGTACTACGCTCTCCAATTACCAACCACATGAGATAAGCCTCTTCCCGAATAGATGTCACTACTAAATATAGTAAGCTACAGTGAAACAAATCAAAAAACAGCGTACCTGTATTTCTTGACGGCTAAGTGATATTTAATCTTGAAATATTTAATTCATCTTGCAGTATATTTAACTAATTCTTTAATTTTTAAATACATAATTAATATTTGTTCATGATTCATTTAGTCTTATTCGACTTAAACAAGAATTTAGCATTCTTATATTACATTTTTAATTAGCTTACATATTCGGTAATTTTTGATTATCGTCAATATCGTCGTGACCGTTCGGTAAATATACCATTTTATTGGTGAATATTTGCGTCTCTCATTAATCAAATTCATGTAATTTGGAAGAGGCTTAGTCCAAATTTGCAGAGAACGTAATTAATTCATCGTTTAAAGGTCACGCACATTATTCCACCTATTTCCTATTATTGGGGAATTCTCGGAGTGGATTCTATATATTCCTGCAAAGGTAGTAAATTGAATTTTCAGAAGAATTTCTCTGAATTTTCCCTCATAATATTGCTAGTTTAATATTTTTCCTTTTCAGACTTATTTCATTAAAATTTCAGATTATTTGTAACATCAAGCATATAATTATTAGCACTTGCCCTGTCTCGTCTCAACACTGATGTACCGACATTAATTTGCATTTATAAGAGGTTAATCTCACATGTGTAAATGTATCTGTTTTTTTTGCCTTTTATCTACATTTCTATCTCAATGCGAGATAGTGATTACCTTATCTTTATCTTTAGTTAGTTGAGGTGTATTTACGCACAATTTTCGTTTATGTGCCAAGGGCCATATAAAAAAGTAATAGAAATTTTTTATTTGGAGTTATAAGACTCGTTTATAGAGAGGTTGTACCTCTATTTTTCTATTTATCTTTTATTTAGATTTGCCGAGAGTCACTGTTAGAACGTAGTTCCATAATTTTCTTTTCAGTTTTAAATTTCAGTCACAATTTCTTTTGAATTTCATATTTTGAAGTAAAGAAAAGGATATCTTGAGTAACAGTAGTTATTTATAAATTTGCTCAATTTAACATTGTATTTTAAGTTTCTGATTATAACTCTTTTAACCAGTAAATTTTCAATTTGTTGATTGCTTCCACATGTGTAATAGTGTCACTGATGTTCACATGATACTGCCCTGGATATTATTTAATTTGCGATATACATTGGTCTAAGACTAGGTTATTTTTTCTTACATGTACTCAACGTTGGCTGAAGAAAACATCGTGCTTGGCAAGTAGCAGGTGTTCTTCCACTTACTGTGTGCTCTGAGGGAATCGATACGATAAGAACCAAGTGAGTCCTCGATAAGACCAAGTAACATTTACTTGGGAACAGACAGAAGCGGTTCCAGCAGAGATCCCAATACGATCGCATGGGTACAGAATAGTTGGACCAGTGATGGCGCCTTACTTATTCATTAATTTTTCTTAATCTTTAATTTTGATTGCTAGCCAATTTATTTAAAAACTATATTTCAAATAATTTTATCAATTATATTTGTAATTTAATTATATTGATAATCTTCATTTCATCTGATACCATCACTCCTATTTGTAATTTAATTGTCAAATTAATATATTGTTGTTTGAATTCCTTTGCAAGATTGAGGTCTGTGAGAAACAAATTTCTGATATTCTTATCTTTATAGTTATTGATATTTCAGTATTCATATTCAGTTCGCATTGTCTCTAGGAACTCTAGCCCAAGATATAAAAATCTCTGTTAATAAGAGAACATCGAACAACGCCCGAAGAAAATTAAAACAAGTCTCATGCATACAAAATGGCGCACAATGCCATACTCAATTAAATAAATTAACTAGCATGACAAATTGGCGACTGAGCTAGATTTAGTTACAGGGTTTTAGTGTATTTTACACCACCTGTTTTTTCCCTTTCTGTTTTGGTATACTAGTTTTAATCTTATTTGAATGAGTATCTTTGTAACTTTACACCCTCTGACCTGTAGTTATTTATTTGTTAATTTTACTTATGCTTAATTCTCTAGTATTAATACCTAGTTTCTAAGTATGGCTTTGTCAACAACTGATATTAAAGCTGTTTTTTGACTTCAGTTGACATAATTCACTTTCGCAAATTTTTTTAAAGAAATCGATGTTTAAATTTTCGTTTACTGACCCGAGAATCAAAATACTGGCAAACATTACCTGTAATTTTATTAATAGGTATATCAATAAAATTAAAGGACCTTCTAAATACAAACGGCAATTTACTCAAACAACGCTTTATTTATGACGGATATCCCAAATATTTTCCCGCGGAAATGTGTTATTAAATAACACATTATCCAAAAATTACTACAGCCTCTAGCTCTTAGAAGACCTATAAATAAATATATTGTTTGAATCTAATTTCGAATGCTGCAAACCAAGAAGAATGACGGTTGGTGTTCTCGGCCGCAAATATCATCAATGAAATATAGATAAACAAATTTAAATGCCCTTTTAATGGTAGCTTCGCAAAACATCATTTAATATTTAAGTAGTACTACTGTTCATCAGTAAAAAACATTAAATAATACCTATACGACTCGTACGAGTGTGTTTAATATACATCATGAATCTATAATTCTTTTTGGATATTAACGCAAAATACTACAGTCCGGCAACGCGATATTTCAAAATGTCAGCGCGAATTTAAAATATGCTGTAAATCCACTAGTAATTACAACGAAGCAGCGCCTCTAGCGGTGCACATCTTTGCATAAGAACGATTTTTCTATTGCGTAGCTATTACCATCTTTGCTTTAGGTAGTAAAATTAAACGTTAGGGAATTATTTTTTCTGCAGACTTGAATAAATTCAAATTCAAATTCAAATTCAAAAAACGCTCTATTGTCGGAAGTAAAAAGAACTCATTGACAAACCTACTGTGGAATCACAGTGTTCACAAAAAAAATCTGGTTATATTTAATCCTAAAATAAGTACCTTTATAAACTACAGTAAATATGACAAACGACAGGTACAGAGTTATAAAATAAAAGTCATACAAATAAAAGAGTAAAAAAAAATAAATAAAACAACAAAATTACCGATGGTACATTAAAACATAAAGCAATGTTAAATCAAAGTCAAAAAGAAAATAAAAAAAAAACAATAACAGTAAATAACATTATTTAGTCAAATCTGTAATTAAAAAAGTCATCAATCGAGTAGAAGGTTTTAGAAAGTAGTAGAGCTTTAGCTTCTTTTCTAAATTTTTTATAACTTTAATTTTTTCTGATTATGACCGGTAGGTGATTGAATATTTTCTTACTGTTGTAAAATATTGAATTTCTTGTCAGACTGTAAGATGGAATCGGTAAGTTTTTTGTAAATGTTTGTCTAGTGTTGTGCACAGAAGGAGAATTAATGAGGTTTTTATATTTTTTATACATTAGACAACACGTTTCCAACAATAATATGCAAGGTAAAGATATTTTGTTGGAGATAAACAAGGGTTTACTCGAGTTCCTGACGTTAACCTTACATAGATACTTAAGTGCCCTTTTTGCAACACAAACAATTAATTTAATAGGTAATTGGCACAGTGACCCCAAAAACATATCCCATATCTTAAATAAGACTTCATCAGTGAGAAATAAGCACCCTTTGCCGTTTCAAAGTCTAAACTATTAGAGATAATTCTAATTGCATAGCAGCTTGATGCAAGTTTTCTACTTAAGTTAGTCAAGTGAGATTCAAATTTCAGCTTGTCATCAGTATAAATCCTCAAAAATTTATTAACGCTTAGATTATTTATAGTTTGCATGTCAAGTGAAAAGTCATTAAAAGAACATTTAAAAGTAATAATATTAGTTTTAGAAATATTAAGAGAGAGTACTTTAGCATCGGTCCACTCTTTAACCTTAATCAGATCATTTCTGACATCCGCCTCTAGATCTACAGAATTTTTATTCATCCAAAGTATGGTCGAGTCATCGGCATATAAAGTAAATTTGCCTTTTATATGAATTTTGGTTATATCATTAATATAAATTAAAAATAATAAAGGACCGAGGACAGAACCCTGGGGTACTCCAGATCGAATTTGCATTTCATTTGAAAGCCTATCTTTAAAATGAACCCTTTGAACCCGCTCGGACAATTAAAATCTAAACCAGTTCAAAGCCCCTTCCCTAATGCCATATCTTTCCAGTTTCGACAGCAGTATTTCATGATTAATGCAATCAAAAGCCTTCGATAAATCACAAAACACTGCTGCGGCCACCTCTCTCTCATTAATTCCCAAGTTCAATCTTTCCAGAAAAGCAGAAATAGCGTCATTCGTTCCTTTCGATTCTTGGACTCCGAACTGCTCAGCGCAAAGTAAGTCATACCTTCCCAAAAAAGAGTGTAGTCTCGTTTTTACAAGTTTTTCGATTATCTTTGTAACGTAGGCAGCAGCGATATTGGTCTAAAATTTGAAGGAGTGTCAGCATCGCCACCTTTAAATAATGGTACTACGGTTGCTATCTTTAGGCAAGACGGGAAAATTCCCGATGTAAATGAATGGTTAATTGCTTCCACAAGTACAGTTAAAACATTCTCAGGCAAAAGCAAAAGACTTTCAAGGACATTAACGTCCCAGCCAGAGTATTTCTTATTACTTATTTTCTTGAAAACAGATTTAATTTCTGGAACATCAGCAGGAGCTAGATAAAATGATTGAGCAACATTAACATATTGTAAAAACTGTCTAAAATCAGTATGTGACGTTATTTTACTACAGTCAAAAGCGATCTTATCGTGCGGGTCCAAAGGTCACAATTTTCAGTAAAAACTTCATTCGTGGCAGATATTGCATGTAAAATCTGTCAAACGAATGACATTTAATGAAAAATGTGACCTTTGGACCCGCACCATAAGACCGCTTTTGACTATACTTAGGTTATCCGCTATAGTGCAATAAAATGAATTTATTCTATCAGAGTCAAGATTAGAATCTACCTATAGATTCTAATCTAAACTAACCCAAACTATTATATTTACCCCTTAAGTCGTTGACAATTTTCCACGACTCCTTTTGCTTGTTTTTAGAGTTAAATATTCTATTCTTAAAGTATAAAGATTTGGCAGCTTTAATAGTTTTTCTAAATATTCGTCGATAATTATTGAAATAGGAAATAAACACATTGTTGTTAAAAGCAAACTTTTCTATGTAATGCAAAGATCGCACATTTGTCGATAAAATTCTTAGACCCTTAGTAAACCAAGGTTTTTTTTGTTTACATTTAATTCATCAAGGAAATGACTCTTCAAAAATGTTCAGCAAAAGTGAATGAAATTTCTCAAGAGGACCTTAGCATTCAGGACATGGTACCAGTTGAGTTTCCTACATAGATCACGGAGCTTATCCGTGTTTTTCTTATTAAACAATCTTTTAAATTCTTTTATAGGCTTTGAAGGTTTTGAATGTATAGAGAAACTGTACAAAATGGTTTTATGGTCAGAGATTCCAGTGTTAACCACTTTACATTCCACAAAACGATCCCCTGCATTACTACACACATAATCATTGATTGTTGATGAACCAATTCCGAAACGCCTAGGAATTTCAGCATGCATCTTCAAGTTAAAAGAACGCAACAAAGATAACAGTGATTGCAAGTCGAGGAAATTAATATTAAGATCCCCCGTTAACACTATTGTTGTCTTTTATAAGAGTAATTCTAAGTTATTAAAAAGAATATTAGCATCACTATTAGGAGGTCCATAAATGCACAAAATAAAAATGTTATGAATCGAACAATAGACTACAGAAAACTGAAGTTTTCTCTACAATTAAATTATTAATAAGAAGTGTGTAGAAATAATATTTGCGCAACTTTACGGCGTAAACAGCAAAATTAAGAATTTACATTAAAATCTAGAAAAAAAAATAAAAATAGAGCTGTTTTCAGAAGACTGTTTAAAAATATAACACTTATAATCTTAATAAAATAATGGATTGTCGTAGTTTTGATAATAAAACAATGACTTGATAAAATTCCTTTTAATTTAACAATTTTGCCAAATTACATGAACACGTTTGTAGAAATATAAAATGAATTCAAAAAAGCTTCTATGACACTTACTTTTGCGCATAAGGCGTTTTTCCTACTTTGACGAAGTGCAAGTTAAATCAACCGGTGGTTCAAAAGACTTCACAATTATTATTTTGTATGCAATTAACACCTATACAATAAACTTAACATGTTGTACTTTAATTCTAAACGCAGCAAAACTACAGAAAACCTATACCTACAGGCTCTAAATTAAAAGATTAAACATACAACGAGAAAACATATTTAAAGACTTTGGTGTGTTGAAATATAAAAAGAAAAGTATTTTTAGTAACTCACTTTAAATATAACGAATTTGAACTTAAAGTTAAGAGCACATAATAGTTGCCATACCATTCACATATTGCTAGACAGCGCTGGGATGTTGGTGCTAATCGGCAGCAGCGAACTGGTGTTTCAGGATGTCGATGTTACGTTGTTCTGGCTTACCAGACCAGTAATCCGTTTCTGAAGTAATGGCTAAAGCTCTCTGTAAAGATGCCATGCGGGTAGTTTCAGTTCCATAGGGGTAGGCGCTCTGCGGAACCTCGCGTACAATTCACCCATTCGCGGATCATGGGGCCACATTGGGGTGGAAAGTTGAAGGTACTGGCGCGTAATTATTTCGATAATCTGATCTTGTTCCTTTTGTGATAGGGTTTTTATCCTCCTTACTTCAGCACATGCTTCTTTAAGTGATTCAGAAGCTAAAGCTTTCAGCTTGTCATTGTTTAAGGCTTGTATCTCTTCAGTATTAGAAGTCATGATGTATTTTTGATGACACAAACAAACACGTTCACTCTGAACAACAGTTTTTGAATGACTAGAACTATGTAACGAATACCTTTACGAAGAATAACCAGGAGGGGTTGAGTTATATACTTTTACAACCATCAACAAGGTAAATCGCAGAAATGGTTGAATTATACACTTTTATGGTCTTTTAAGATATCATGAAGTCTGTTCCAGGTAATTTTTACGAGGCTGGTTAATTTGGGTCATAGCGACGATCCACCGAATGAAGCTGAATAAAAGTTTATTATTGTCCATAAAAGAGGCGTCGCCCGGTGATTCAAGTACTATACCGACAAAATAGCAAATGTTAAATAGACATGTTGAAAGCTACCAGCTAGGGTTCTACTATAAATTGCAGATAATACCTTAAGCCCAAAGGCCAAGAAAAGATAAACAAAAGACAAACAAAATAATATAAGATAAATAAGATACAAAATGCCCATTTAAGCGGAAAATGCTCATTTTTGCTGTCAGGGCTAATCTGGACGGGATCTACAGCATACTACGAACCACCGTCCTCCATCACCTTTAGCACTGAAATACAAAATTTTAATAATTTTGTTCGCGGAAGAAAAACTAGTTCGGCATTATAACTTGCGAAAGTTGGATCTTAACTCAGAAAAAACCACGCAAATTCTAATAAGAAAAAATGGTGGACATAAGTCAAGGTATGTACTATAAAATATTAGCTTGCATTAGCCACTGGCTCATTTGTATTTTTTTCTGTATGGTCTAAACTTTGCTATTCTAAAATTATTCAAATTTTTTGGCTACCGAAATTCAAAGAGGGTTTAAAAAAAAACATGTCATAACATTTTGCTGTTTTTGCTTTTTTTGATTGCCTTATTAATAAACATTTAAATTAACTATAGTTTGTCTGCTTTGGATTGCGATTTATTTTATTATGATATTTTTTCCGACGGAGTCAACTTTATCAAAAATGCTGACCTAATGGAAATATGGTGCCGATGCCAAAAATCCAATAGAACGTATTCAACAAAATGTGTTCCCTCCTGGCACTAGAAGAATGTCCCGACCAGTTTTTTGAAAAACTCATGACAGCTAAACGAAGACAAACCTGGACCCAGTCGCCCCCGTGGAAGACCAATTAAGCCATTCGATGAAGCCTCACTCAAGACAAAAAAGGCGGTTAGCGGATCTTGCAGCTAGCAGGACATCTGCAATTTGCCGCTGAGATGGCTCATGGTACAAAAACGATAAAAGCTGAGACTTCTTCACTAACCGCCCAACAAGCTCTAGCTCTGTATGTAGATCTAGATCTGTCCGAAAATAAATATAAAGTTTTAAAGTCTGTAGTAAATATTGTCCACCCGAACTGCTTTCCAAGTCTATATAAGTTGAAGCAAACCAAAAATTCCTTTTTACCTTTAGTCACAGTAACTGAAACCTCAGCTGAGTTGAGTCTGCAAGAACTTCTTGACCTAACGGCCCAAAGCATTATTAATATTTCCAATTTCGAAAAACAAAGTAGTCGATTTAAACTGGTATGTAAATGGAGCTTCGATGGCAGTTCTGGACACAGCCAATACAAACAAAAGTTCACGGAAGTTTCCAGCACTGATGAGTATCTGTTTTTGGTAGCGTTAGTGCCCTTAAAATTAGTAGACATAGATACTGGAGAAGATACGTGGGTCAATGCAAGGCCATCATCGACACTTTACTGCAGGCCTGTAAAATGTCTGTTTCAAAAAGAAAATGCAGAACTAGTGCGCGAGGAAGAGAAGGCTATGAAGGAGAAAATCAGCCAATTAAAAAAGGCGGCCAAGAATATCATGTTAGCTACGAGCTATTGCTTACAATGATGGACGGTTGTATGAGCAATGTTCTATCCGATACAAATGCTGCATCTAAATGCATAATCTGTGGTGCTACTCCAAACGAGATGAACACCAAAAAGGTGTTGGATAGGGTATCTAATGTAGAGAACTATCGCTTCGGTTTGTCCACGCTACATTGTTGGATTAGGTTCTTTGAATGCCTTTTGCACATAGCCTATTGGCTGCCCATTAAATCCTGGCAAGTGAAACGTGATGAACCTAAGAAAATAGTAGATATTAATAAAAAAAATACAAGCTGAATTTAAATCAAAGATGGGTCTCTTAGTGGACAAACCGAAACCAGGATATGGCTCGACGAATGATGGAAACACTGCACGAAGATTCTTCACAGATCCTGATCTTAGCTCAGAAATTACAGGAATTGAGAAGAACCTAATTGATAAATTTTCCATCATCCTGAGAGTGCTGTCAAGCGGCTGCATTTGTAGATGAGTTTAAGAAGTTACTAAACGAAACGAGAGAGCTCTACATCAGTCTATACGGATGGTACTATATGCCCAGCAGTGTTCACAAGGTGCTTGTTCACGGGTGTGAAATAATCTGTGCATTTTCCTTACCAATTGGACAATTATCTGAAGATGCACTTGAAGCGAGACACAAGGAGGCAAAGAAAAACCGATTGTTTCATACCCGTAAATGCTCGGGAGAAGACTCGAACAAGGACCTTATGAGGATATTGTTATTGACTTCCAAACCTCTCATATCCAGCCAAAGAAAAATTACCACAAAAAAGGGAATTAACTTAGACAGAGAGGTTGAGAAGTACATAAAAGTAGAGGACCCTTCGATTTCGAACAACTTAGATTTACATTTAGAATTAAGTTCCGACGAAGAATTTTCCGATTCAGAATGATTTTAGTTTAGGTTAGCGGGATATGATATGACATACCTTAATTGAACTTTAACTTTCATTTTGTCAATACTCGTGAGACACCCTGTATAAACCGCGACTGTACCATGTTACTCATAACTAATACACTGTGCTTCTTTATTATTATTTTTGCATTTATTTAGTATTCAAGCATTTAAAAAATATAGTTTGAATGTGATGCACCATATAACGAGATTTCCCCGATTTTAATTTCTTGCGTGGTTTTTAAAAACACACCCTGTATACTAATTTAAACGTAAATTTTAGGTTAGCTTATGCGCCTGGCTCATATCAACTTAAGTGCATTAAAAAAAAGAATTGTTAGTGCTTTTAAAGGAAGTTATGATTTTTGTCTCATTTTTCCATAAGCTCAATGCACTGTGATTCCAGAATCGAAGCAGGAGGATATAACTCTGCAAACGTACTCAGTTTTTTTTACAGTGATTAACGTTTTTGAAGTGAAACTTCTTTAGCGAGGGTAAATCCGAAAAAATGACAATCAAATGAAACGGAAATCAAAGTGAAACACATTAATGTATCATGTACCAGTAAGCTAGAGGGCTGATATTTTCAGGACATGTAGCCCGAGTTAAATGATGATCCTGGACGAAAACTGGACCGCTGGCCGCAAAACTTGCTATTCTTTTATTGTTGAGGTTTGCTAAGAAATCGCAAGTAAAAGTCCGGGAATATTACTTTTCCTGCGAGCTTACGCAAAGTTACACTTTTCCATACTGCGTGCGGAAAAGTAAAACTACAAAAAAAAATTATAGGTAAGGAAAATTTATTTATAGGGGAGAGTATGGGACAGCGGTACGTTTTCACAAAATAAATGAAGTAAAACCAGAGTTTGCACTTTTTACTAAATCTGATACAATTAGACATTAAAAACACCATTTTTCCTATCAATACTATATTGGGGCCGGAAAAAATAAAAACTACTAATATTATTCATTTTGCAAAACTATAATGCATAGTGGCCACTGTAGGAAGGTATAATGGACTTCATCCTACTCAGGAATAAATATAGGATAAAAAGAAAATAAATTGATCGGAATGGTTATTTTGAAAAAGTGTATTCTTCATTAGCAAAAAAATTATACATATTTAAAAAACAACTCAAACAACAAAATTAAGCAAAAAAACTAGTTAACAAATGTTATACATATTACATAGACAAATTTATAGAAAAAGAAAAAAATTCTCTGTTCCAGTAATTCCGCCTACTTTAAATGGCATAGACAAGTGAAGCACAATATCCTCGGATGGAACAATATCCTCGGTTGGAACATTAGCGTATCAGATTCGGATACGTAAAATTGCTATCATGACATCTTAGAAATGTTACATTGAATTCATGAGTGTTATCCAAAATCTCTGTAACGCGTCCGGCATAATATTAACATTTTTTTGTTGCAAACTTCACAAGAAGAAAAGAGAATTTGGGATGTATACTTCCATTCCTGCGAAGATTACTTGTGTAATCTCCTCGCAACAGACTGGACGGGGCAAAGGAGACGTCCAGCCAAGTGAAATCTAGGTAGAACTCTCTTAGTTCGTCCCAGTTTGTACAATTGTAATGCCAGATTTTACGAGGCAATGGTGGATCTTTCTGTAGGAGTGGCAGTTCACAAACCGTTGTAATAAGTTTGTGATCGGAAGTACCTTATCGTGGACCAACTGTAATTATGTACAGGGTGTCCCATTTTCGTGTGTTTTACGGGGTTTCTCGCTTATGAGTAGAGATACAAGGATGCGGTTTTCGCAATAGTTGGCTACTTTTTGTGAAACTAAAAATGCCACATACAGTTTTTTCCTAGCCCTCTTAGTTTCTAAGATTCAGGGCAAAATTGAAAACGTTGAATTTTTGGCCCCCCCTCTTATCTCAGTTACTGTTTATCTTATCGAAAAGGTAAAAAATGTTTCTTAGAAATTTTTTTACGTAGATTCCAGAGGTGTAGTTAGATTTTATTCAAGTTTTTCAGTTTTTGGGATATTAACTAAAGTTGTTTTTTCTTAAATGGAACACCCTGTATATTACTTTTTATATTAACTACCTCGTTGTGAGCTTTCTAAAAATATAATATAGTCTATACTTATTTTCATAAATAAAATAAAAAAATGCATTTTTTACTTTTTAACATGTGTTAAATTGCTTATGAGTGGAGATAAAAAGATGCGGTTTGCGCAATAGTTTGCTACTTTTTGATGAAATGAAAGATGCCATAATTACATTTCTTTTCTGGTGGCATTAGATTTTTTTTTAATTAACTACTAATAAGCGAAATATTCATTATTTAAGACGTTTACGTGATTTAGGTTGTTAATTACTCTTTATCTCTATAATAAGTTTTCTTCCATATCGTTTCGTGGTGTAGTAGTTATCACGTGTGGCTAACACGCGGAAAGTCAAGTCTATAATGTCACAATCGGTTTACAAATTGCGTCCCAATATTTCCGTCCCCCGATTTCCGTCCACATAATTCCCGAGATTTACTTTAATCTACGTAAAAAAATGCATAAGAATAATTTTTTACCTTTCCAATAAGATAAACAATAACTGAGGTACGAGGGGTGTCCAAAAATGCAACGTTTTCAATTTCGCCATGTATCTTAGAAACTAAGAGGGCTAGGAAAAATCTGTATTTGGAATTTTTAGTTTCCCAAAAAAGTAGGCAACTATTGCGAAAACCACATCCTTGTATCTCTACTCATAAGCGAGAAACCCCGTAAAACACACGATCTGATCAGGATTTGTGGTTAGAATAAGATCCAGGAGGGCGGTAAAATCTCTCTGAGATCCGATTTGGTTCATCTATAAGTTGTGTAAGCCCGTTGCTTCAGCTGCTCTCTTTTCGGCTTGGCAGCAGGTTCAACAGTTGCAAGAAATTAGGTTAAATAATTTTAGTTTATGTAATAGATTTTGTAGAAATTCTTTTAAACATGGCGGTGTAGCCATTTATATGAATGATAGTTTTAATGAGTATATTAAACTTTTTAAGTGTTAGTCGGTTTTATGCCCACAAAATTTTAGAATGTGCAGGTATTTTGATTGATAGTTATGTTAGTTATATTTGTTGTACATAGGGCGCCTAGTGGATATTTTAATCAATTCCTTGTTAGGTTAAACACCCTGCTTGACAAAACTATTTTACTTAATTACTCTGTGATAATAGGGAGTGATTTTAATGTTAATTTTCTTATCCCTAATCTTAATCTATCTATGTTAACAACTGACTTGTTGGGTATTTTCAATCTGAGTTATGTCATTAGAGAGCCAACTAGAGTGACAACAAACTCAGTTTCTTGTATTGACAATTTTATTATTTCAAATCTACAGTTTTATGAAGCATTTGTTGCAGATTTGCATCTATCAGATCATTTTTCTCAATTTTTATATATTGACATTATTGACATTCAAAGGACAAATAAGGTGGCAAATATTTGCTATTTTTGTTATAGACAAGTTTTAACGATAATTTCACAACATTTTTGTCTTTGCTAGATGTTGAAAAATGGGATGTGTATATATCCAAATGCTGATAAGGATTATTTTTTGAATATTTTCTGTTATTATTATGAGATCTGTTTTGCATTGATAAAAATTAGGTTAAATAACTAAAATTTAAAAAATAAACAATACATTTAATCCTGAATTAAATAAATTAAAAGGACAGGTTTCACTGTTTAACGAAATTTGTAGCTCTAGTTATACGCCTTTGTGTAAGTATTTAACCACCAACATATATGAAAAATGCATTCAAAAGAACAAAATGATGCAAAAATTATGGAAGCTGAAAACAAATCAAAAACTATGTGGCAATTGATCCATAAACTGCAAAAATAATAAAAATTATTTGTACTACAACACTGTTGTAGAAATATGTGAAAACGATGTTAAATTGTCTGATAAAGTAGTGGCCAATAATTATAACAATCATTTTTCAAATCTTCCTTTTAAGTATGATAGCTCAATCGACTATAATTTTATATCTGAGCACGTAACTTTAAGAGACAATAGTTTTTATGCCTCCAGTTTTTCTGCAGATGTAGTAGCTTTAATCAACAATCTAAAGTCTTCAGGTGCCGCAGGTTTTGATGAAAACTCTAAAGAAATGCAAGTCTGTTTTGTGTAATGTTTTAGCTTTCACTGTAAGTTTATCTTTGGAGGAAGTAGTTTTTCTTGACAGGTCAAAATGTAGCTAAGGTAATCCCTTTGTTTAAAAGGAGTGACAGCAATGAATATACTGTCACGACTAACAACCGTCCGAACGTTTTTGTGCTACCCTATAGAACTAGCCGCCGTCGCCGTGCCGTTCGCTTCTTTGTCTGTATGAGTCATCGCCCGGCCGGTCGCGAAGATTCAGGATCGCTGGAGTTATCTCGATGGCCTCGTCGAGATCATATAGAGTGGCCTCGGAATACTTCCCGAATATTCGTGATAGATTTGAGATTATATATAAGCAGACCTAAGGCGAATGTTAGTCAGTTAGTTCAGTTAATCATTGAGTGTTGAATAGATATTAGTAGTAAAGTTATAAGAGTAGTATAGAGAGTTAAATTGTATACAGTGGTAGTGAGTAAAGAGAAAATAGCAAAGTTGTAATTCTGTTAAGAACCCACGGGAAAAACGTAACAATACTAACTATCGTGCTATAAGTTTGTTGTCAAGTTTCTCAAAAAACCTTGAACTGCACATAAAAAATTCTCTATCTACTTTTTTCTGCAAAATATAGGATAATAAATACCTCTCAGTTTCAATAGTTATTTGTTTTACTAGGCAGCAAAGTAGTAGATTGACTGCCGCGGCTGATAGTTCATAGCCGAGCGTAGCGAGGCTAGGAATTCAGCTAAGGCAGTCAATCTACTTTGCTGCCGAGTTGAACATATAATTTTTTCTCCGATTGTTTATAATGATATATGTATATTGTATATTTGCAAATTATTACAATTCCCACATACTTTTTATTTTTCCTGTAGTGATAAATAAAGACAAAATTTGATAGAAATCGCAATTGTTGGAACGGTTGGTTGCTATGGAAATGTATATGTCCATAATAATTATAGTTTGACAACTTATGTCAAACGTTTTATTCCCATGGAGACTAATCACTTTGCTGCCTAGGCAGCAAAGTACTTACTTTGCTGCCTGGACAGAAAAAGTAATACTTTGCTGATTGATATGTGTCTGCAAAATTAATATTTGCTGTCAATCGGAGAAAAAATCATATTCTGGATGATCTTGACAAGGGAAAATGTATCTTAGGGTTATTTATAGATTTTTCCCGTACTTTTCATTATGTCGATCACAATATTTTATTGGAAAAACTTTATAGGTATGGTATTGGAGATACATCGTTGGCATTGTTAAAGAGTTAAAGTCTTATTCAAAATAGAAGCCAAGTAGGGACAATTAATAATGAAAGAAGTCAGTCTAGTTTAATAGCATAGGGCGTGCTACAGGGATCTATCCTGGGGCCTTTTTTATTCTTGGTTTTTGCTAATGATGTTGTGTTTTTTATGGGGAAGATATCTCTTGATATAAGGGTTGTATCTTATGCGGATACCAATGTTTGATTGAAGGCGATAGCTTGGAGTGATGGAAGAGACTGTGTATAACAGTATAACTATATGGTCTGAGAAAAACAAATTATACCTTAATAAAGATAAAACACTTTGTGATATTTACACGCAATACACAAGCTCAAGATGCTGTTGTTTTTTTAGAGCTACGCTGGATCAATTGTTTTGTTTGAGTAGTTATGTGGCATACTAAGAAGTATTCGTTATGCTTTAAAGTTCCTGTCAAAGCACTTAAGATATGGTATTGTTAATTGGGGTTTGTGTCCAATGGGTTCCAGGGTTTTTCTTATTCAGAAGTATGCCATTAGAATGATTTGTGATATGAAATATCGTGACTCTTGTAGAGAGCATTTTAGAGATAACAGAGTTCTTACATTGGTGGGAATCTATATGTATAAGTATTTATGTGTACAATCACGTTTTCAATCGAATCGACCTGAAGTTTGCTGCCAAATTCTCACCATACAACTTTTTACCAAAAAAATATTGTGTATAGTGCATTTAAAATCATTTAAGTCGAGACATCACCGATTCGGCAAATATATAAATTTTCAGAAATAATATCTGATTGAGAGGAACTGCTATTCTTTAAATGAGTTTTTTCGTAATGTCGGTAATGTAGATTGTCATGATTTTTGATTAGACATAGTATGTAATTAATTAGTTATAGTGAAATTCATTTTATTGTAACGCTTTGCTTTTTCTTCAGTTAGAGGACTGTATTTATATATGTAATTTGTACTGAAGAAGAAGAATTTATTCTTATTATTATTATTATTATTATTATTATTATTATTATTATTATTATT
>MU186780.1:16576-37616 GCA_016904865.1 Pissodes strobi | reverse complement strand
ATTATTATTATTATTATTATTATTATTATTATTATTATTATTATTATCCACGCTAACCCAGCTTTCGCTGATAACGATTTAGCCTGATTACTAGGCTGGGGTAACCTGGTTTAAAAACAATTCAGTCCCTCCCACTCAGGCTCCGTTCAGGAATTTGCGGTTTATATGGAAGTATAACTGCCGCGTATCCCATGATGTTTTGGGATAATGCGAGATCCTGAAGATTTTTAGGGAGATTCTTCGAAGTGACCCCTTCAGCCGAAATTACCAGTGGGATTGTGAAGACTTTAGTCAGCTGCCAGACGTTCTTCAGCTCTACTGCAAGGTTTTCATATTTTGTGACTTTTTCTGTCTGTTCTTCCGACGTTATGAGATACCGGCACAGCTATGTCAATGATGGTTCCAGTCTTTTTCCCCTTATCTATGATAACGATGTCCGGTCTGTTGTAGTCCACTGTTCTATCCGTTGTTATAAGCCTGTCCCAATACAGTACTGCTTTATCAGTTTCCAAGATTTCTTGGGGCTGGTATTTGTAATACGGTGGGCATATTTGAAGGAGTCCATTCTTGAGAGCTAGCTGTTGGTGGATGATTTTGGCCACTTGATCGTGACGTCCTGGGTATGCGCTATCTGCGAGTGATCTACAGCCTGCGATGACATGCCGTATAGATTCATCCACCGCCCCACACTTTTTACACTTGTCCTCTACGTCAAGTCTTAGACAATGTTTTTCATAGTTGCGAGTCCTGATAACTCTGTCCTGGATGGCCATGAAGAATCCTTCGGTGTTCTGGGTAGAGGTAACCCGCGCCGAGACATGCTAGTGGGGTCGGCTTATCGACGTTGTCCGCTTCTAGACTTACCATGTAAGGAGGCTTGTTTCATCCAGGTGGCTTGAGCTTCCTGCCTTGAGCTTATGTCGAACTCGAGATTGCGGTGTTGTAGATTCAGTGGCGTATATCCTCGATCCTCCTGGGCTGCTATTCTCATCAGACCATTTTCAGATCTTAGCAATTGTTGCTGTATGTTCTTCTCCTGGGTTCTGCACAACTTGTAGATGTAGGTGTGCATCATACCTTGGACGCCGCTTGCTCGAGGAAGGTATAGCCTTTTATCCGATGCATTGGTGTGCAGGCATCGGAATTTGGTCATCAGTCGCCGGGATACATTGTCGAGATCATTTAGGTCCGCATCAGACCACTTAAGGACACCAAAGGTGTATGTTAAAACGGGCATCGAGATGTAAGTTCTCGATATCTTGGTATTGATCTTCTTGGATTTCCACGGCGCCCCTTTGATGATGGCGCATTTATCAAGTCCAGATGACATGTTTATGTCCCCGCTGAAGGTCTTAACGGTGTTAATTAGAGACTGCAATCCAGTCAGGTTCTCTGCAAAGAGCTTTAGGTCATCCATGTACAATAGATGGGATAACCTCCACCCGTTGCTGTTAAGTCAGTACCCAATATTCGTGTTGTTCAGTAGCGTAGAAAAAGGGTTCAGAGCCAGGCAGAACCACACAGGTGATAAAGAATCTACTTGAAAAATACCTCTGGATACCTTGACTTTACCAGTGTTGTTGTTGTTGACAAGGATATTGGTCCACCAGGTGCTCATGAGATATTGGAGCATCGCTCTTACTTTCGGGCAAATCTTGTAAATCTCCAGTACCTGCATCAGCCAATCATGAGGGACTGAACCGAAGGCCTGTCGGTAGTTAATATAGCATACATTGAGATCTCTCTTTCTAGTCTGAACCTGTTTTATAACCACTGCATCTATCGAAAGTTGACGTATACAACCCTTTTGATCTTCCTCCAGTATGTTGTTTGTAGCGCAGTGTTCGTATATTCGGTTGTTTAGAAGTGACTCGAAGAGTTTGTATACTACCCATAGGCATGTGATTGGTCTATGGTTGCTCGGTATAGCGGGGTCGCCCTTCTTGAACAGCATGTATGTATTTCCCTCTGTAAGAAACTTGGGGAATTTTGAGGGATCGTCCAATGCTTCTATAAAACATCGAGCAAGGCTTGGAAAACATGCCGGTAGATTTTTGATCTAAAACTTGTGCAGTCCATCTGGTCCCGGCGGCGGCGGCGCTTTCAAATTGCTGGTTTTCCTGATAGCCTGGGAAATATATTCTGCTGTTGAATGAACCACAGACATTCCCTCAACTACCGATGCACTTTTTTCAACATCAGTAAATCGCGATTTAATGTTCGAGCACATTTCATACATAACAGAATTTTAGTAACTAACCAAATTATTGGTTTAATTTATCCCCTTTGCAAACTTGAAAAATATTTGGACTGATTGCAAATGTATAGGTGGCAAAATGTTGCAAGCTGTTTTTAGACCTGAAATGATTCATATTAATATCAATTTGCATCAGTAATGATAATTTCATTCTTAACTGATAATCTTATCAGTAAAAATACTATTTGCCATATAATTCGCCTCTCAGTGATAGATGATAGTGGCAAAGCTATGTATTTTATTTTTTAATACACTATTTTACTACTTCATGTTATCTATTTAATACGAAAGGTAATAAAATCAGTTTAATTTGTTCTCATTCTTGCAATGTAATAATATTACGTCTTGATCCCAACGAAACATTAGAAACTGTCGTCTTTGAAAAGAACATTCGTTCGTGTATGAAGGCTTTTATGTAAACAATAAATTATCTATGTAAATATTTTTTTATTTTGTATTTTTAGATGTGATCAAAATTTGTAATAACAATTAAATTGTTGGTTTGTATATTATTCGAAATGATTGATTACCTAATTCGCGTGAGCTTACTAGGTAGGTCGGTATGCACAGGGCCATTCAACGAGGACTATGGCCCATGTTTGCGGCTTTCCTCGTATTTACAAAAATGTGGCATAGCCATCCTGTGTATTTGTTCCCAGTGGCATAACTATCGTAGGGCAAAACGGGGCAGTGCCCCGTGGTACGGGGGGCTCGGCGCTCCGGTAAAGCTGAGAGGGGCAACACAGTCACTATAATTTGCTACTTCAGGTACCTGATATATTCCTCTCATGTTTATTTTTCCTGCGAGTCCGAATGACAGACAAGGGACCTAGACAAAATGGTCCGTCCAATGCCCTATATACCTGATTAAAATCTGCATGAAGCAACAAAGGCGCTAAACCTTCACGGAAAGGGCCAGTTTATAGTAACCATACTTCTACATACTTCCCATAAACGTCAACCGTTGGTCTTAACTTTCTATGGGTCTTTAGTCCTCAATGTGACTGTTACTTGCTGTAAAATGAAAGAATTACACAATACGATCTTACGGAATTATTCCACAACGCCTACAGCCAAGTTGCCAATACAGAAAAAGCCAATTTCGGGTTCCAAGCTTCAGATATTTGGCCATATTATCCTGTCAACTTTACTAAAGATGATTTTATTCCATCCACTCATGACCTTCTTGCTGTTTTTATAGAACGAGATGGATGAAATGGATTCTGGAGCATCCACATCGTTTGAAAATTTATATCTGGTTCCTTCAATCAATGTTTCTAACAAGAAATTTGCAGGACTACGCTAGTCAAAGGATTCAAAAGGTGAAATTTCTATCGAAGATATGAGCCCTATCCCAAAAACACCATCGGCCGCTAAAAAACAAAAACGAAAAAACGAAAGTCAGAAATTCTGACGCGAACACCGAATTACAGAAGAGGAAAATAAATATTACGGCTACATTAATAATAATAAGAAACGGTGACGCTTTCCTATTTTTCGTATTCCAGATCATTTTCGTTTATAGACAAGTCACAAATTATCATAGTACAGATGCGAATGATGTCTAGTTGCTTGCACCCTTTGTTAGTTGCATCCTCAGCCCTCCGTGATACAACACATTTCATAAGGTTGGCCCAAGGACAAATCCCTGGGGTACTCCCGCCGATAGTTCCATTTCCTCAGTCTTATCGATTTTTACCGCATTTACTAGGTAAACCGAAATGTCCCTAATCTCCAGTTCCCCTATTATTTGACTCCACGTAGCGGTATTAAAGATGTTTTTTTACGTCCAACGCAATCAAAGCGGCCCACTTCTCTGTTGCTTCATCCTCCACGTTGAGTACAGCCTCAATGGCTTGGCTGGTTGACTTCTTCATTTGAAATCCATATTATGTCGGGTGGATATGCCTTTTCCTTGCTCAATTTCCTTTTCAAGCCTTATTATTATTATTAGTCCCTCGTTTATTAAGGGATTAAGCAGACATACCGTCCTGAACGCTGATGGATCATCCGACTTCTTGCCCTCCCCCTTAAACACCAGTACAATATGGAACTTACTGCCTTTCTAAGAGGTCGCTTAAAATGGTCAGCAACCAGTATGGCGTCACATTTTCAGCCCATATAAGTGCATCTGGCGGAATTCCCAGCCCCGGGGCTTTAAGCTCTTCATCATTTTGACCGCCTCCCTTAGCTCTTCTCTGGTGAATAGTTCGGTGACCATATCAGTCGTTTTCCTTTTAAATAATGCGTTCTCTCTGTATGGGAATACACTTTTCGCGACCACCTTTTTCAGGTAGGATACCTGTCAAACTAACGGCTAAACAGATAGTTAGTCAGCTTCCCTGCTATTCATTTATATTCGGCGCTCCATAGACGTCTTTTGTTGAGTCTTGCCATTATCCGCCTTTTCTGATTGCAGTCCCTCCTTTGCAGTTCTAACTCTACATTTCACCAATATGTGCGTGACCTGTACTCATGTTTTCCATCCTAGCTGTCTGGAGAGGGATTTTAAAGGCCACCTAAAGTTGGGTGACCAAAAAATATATTGCTCGGATCAATGCAGGAGGACAATGGAAAGTGATGGTTTACCAAACGTCCTTCTAGAGGAGCTTGATAAATTGAGGCAGGAGAATCATTTGTTCAAAATCCAAGTCACCGAGAAAAGTAACCAAAGGGAAATAATGACTTCTGAGAATGAAGATGTGATGAATAACTTAAAGGAACAACTCTCTAAAAAGGTGTCTGAACTAAATTATCTTCAAGCGGCTTATAAAAGAGAGAGAAAGAAAACACAGGAATTTGAGGATGATGTTTTCAAGTCCGAAAAGGAAATTGTGGATAAGTTATGCATGAAAAGCGTAAAAGTATAAATGAATTGAAAGAGAAGAAACTTACACAAGATCTAACTTTACAATCCTATAAGGACAAAATTACTGTTTTTCAAAAGGATCTGGCGGATCTTGAGGAAATGAATAGAAGTATGTTCTCATCAATCAGGGTTTTAGAGGCGGAAAACTTGTCATATACAAGAGAAATTACGCTTTTAAAATCAGAAGTAAAAAACCTTTCTTCCAGAGGAAATATCCAAGAGTCGAGAGAATTTCCAACTACTAAAGCTGTTCAACCAACATCAAATCATCCTACTTACCATACTGAAGAGAAGAATCCGATTGAATATGAGAAAGAGGTGTATTTTCCGAAAAAAAATAAGATTTTAATATTAACTGATAACTTTGGTAAATATATTTATAATTCCTTGGATTCACTTCTGAATGACATGTAAACCTTTTGCCAAGATTAAGGATGTTATAACTGGATCAGATTCAACTACTGATAAAATGTCAAATTCTGATTTTGCTATTCTTTTGGCTGGTATAAATATCGAAAATGTATCCGTGAGGCGTGAAGGACCTAAATTCCTTGGCAAATAAATGCTTTCACACTAACTTAATTGTATGTACTATTCCATTAAATTTGAATTGTGATACTGTAAGAAATGTCCGTTTTGTAAATAGTAAGATTTTTAATTGTATGCTGAAATTGAGCTTTTATTGAAATAATGTAAAACTGTTAGATTTACAGGATAAATTTATGTCAAATTCTTTCTTTAATAGGAGTAGTTCTTTGAACTCCAGAGGTGGAAGGTTGTTGGCAGGATTAGTTCACAAAACTATTATGGAGTACTCGCAGGACAAAGCACATAAATCTTTACATTTTATTGAAACTAATAATAATACTGTGGAATCTTTAGATTGTGCAGGGATGTTACAAGGGCACGCGGTGGCTGCGGAATCTCAAGGATTGGCGGGGACACGGGACACGGACATATTCCGTTTCTTCTGATGACTCGGTTTCTAATGACTCTTTTTTAGAAAAACAAACAAACTAATTAAAGATAAAATATTAACTAATCTGTCATGTTTGGTATTGAATATTCAGTCAATTCGTACTAATAAGTCAATGAGCTAACAGTGTTTTTACACTACCATAACTTGCCATCAATTTTGTTGATAACAGAACACTGGTTAAAAGTAAATGAACCTCTATTTGTTCCAGAGTATTTAATGCTGTAGAAGTACTTCAGTGTGGGTGACACAGCAATATCACGGTATAAATAAGTATATACGGTAGATTCACTCGAGACAAATTTCCAATTTTGCCGACAGTTTTTAGCTTCGAAGAGAATCCGGATTAATCTCGTTCGCGGCCAGCAGTGGCTATACTACGAGGGAGATTTTACCGTCAGTGTGCAAACGCCTTGATATTCTGTACTGTTGGGTCGGGTTGAATTAAATAATTATTAAGATCGCTACAATGGCGAGATATTGTTGTGCGGATAATTGCATTATAAAAGTGGGTGAAGGATTATAATTTTTTAGATGCCCCAAAGACCCTATGAGGTAAGATTCATAATAATTTTTTAATAATATGCAGTTTTTCAATTACACGTATAATTGGTTTGGTAATTGTTTAGTATGTTTAGTATAGGTCCTTCTCATAAAATGACTATTTTGTTATTATAGAAGCTTGGAGTTCATATTAAAAAGTCATTTTAGACCAAAATGTTCTGGCGGAAATAATTTATGGAAATATTGAATATTTTTACCTTAAATCTGAAGGACATAGACTAAACAATGACGGGGGGAATAATTGTTTGGTAAATATATGTTCTTCATATAAAATGACTATTTTGTTATTATAGAAGGTTATAGTTTAATCACAGATTACTCCTACTACTAGGATTAATCTGTGGTTTAATCTTAAAAAGTCATTTCATACAACCATTTTCTGGCAGAAATGATAATTTATGCTAATTCCGGGTTAATTTCGATTAGTTTTGGGTTGTATTGGGTTAGTTTGAGTTAAATCCGGCTAGTTTGGATTAGCAAAAAATATCAGCGCGATACTGCGTTCGCTTCAACTTATTGAGCATGAACAACACGAACATTTTTTTAGTTTTTTTTATATTTGGTTCAGTTTGGTTAGCTTATCTCGTAAAATAAGAATAAATAAATTAGTATGGTTTATTTTGGGTTAGTTTAGATTAGTTAGTCCAGTTAATCTAACCCAAACTAATCTTAACTAACCCAAACTCAATATTTCTATAAATAATATATCAATTTTGCCAACAAATTTTTAGGTCAACTTTCGTTTAGCTGAAGTCAGTTATGTAAGAAATATGTGTTTATTTAGTATAGAGCAACGTCCCCAAATACATAATCATAAACAAATCCTCGGATTTGCATCATTTTTAGAATAACTGAAATCAGTTACATGAAATCATGTTTCTGTTTTAAATGCTAAACCTTATTCTAAACATAACACCCCAAAAACCTTCATGCGGAAATAGGCCATTTCTCAATTTTTGAGTTAATTTGGGTTAGCTTGGGTTAACGTTAGTTAATTTAGGTTAGCTTTGGTTAGTTTGGGTTAGCGTTGGTTAGTTTTGTCTCGTTAAAGCCACCACGCACTTGCGCAAGTCTCTCTTCAGGCTAGCCTAGGCGAAACAATTTCGGTTAGCTATGGTTAGTTTGGGTTAGCTTTGGTTAGTTTGGGTTGGCTTTGGTTAGGTTGGGTTAGCTTTGGTTTATTTAGGTTAGCTTTGGTTAGTTTGGGTTAGTTTCGTCTCGTTTAAGCCACTACGTCTATGAGATAAAAAAAGATTGCGCGAAGCGCAAGCCCTTTTTCACGCAAGCCTAGGCGAAACAATTTCGGTTAGCTTGGGTTAGTTTGGATTAGCGTTGGTTAGTTTGGGTTAGTTTCGTCTCGTTTAAGCCACTACGCACTATGCGTAACAACTTATATTATCTTGGGTTAGCTTTAATTAATTTGGGTTAGCTTTGGTTAGTTTGGGTTAACTCTGGTTAGTTTGGGTTAGTTTTGTTTAGTTTAGGTTAGCTTTGGTTAGTTTGGGTAAGTTTCGTCTCGTTTAAGCCACTACGCCCTTCAATATTCATAAATTATCATTTTCGCCAGAAAATGTATGTATAAAATTACTTATTAAGATGAACTCTAACCTTCTGTAATAACAAAATACTTATTTTATGTGAAGGACATATACTAAACAATTACTTCCTCCGTAATTGTTTAGTATATGTCCTTCAGTTTTAATGTAAGAAATTTTCAATATTTCCATAAATTATCATTTCCGCCAGAAAATTTTTGTATAAAATTACTTTTTAAGATGAACTCTAACCTTCTATAATAACAAAATAGTCATTTTATGTGAAGGACCTATACTAAACAATTACCATCGGTTTAACAAATATGTCTTTATTAAAATTCTGTTATTTACCTAAATTTGGATAAAGACAATAGTGAGAAAAGAAAACAAGTACGGCAAAAATAAAATGCCCGTCACCGCTAGCGTGAGCAAAAATCCGTTTATGTTTTAATAATTGCGAATTTTTCACATAACCTTTTGTGTTGTTAAAGCAACTTTTATATTTTAATATTGAAAATGTTTCTTTTATCCTAGTAGGTATAGGACCTCAAATCGTGAAAAAGTGCATGCTACATTAGACATATGACATCATACGCGTGTGAGATCGTGTTGGTTTATTTACTTAAACTTAAATTTGATTTATAAGGTATCGGAATAGATTAAAATGACTAAAATAAATTGGAACCAACTGAAACTAACCGAAAGTTGATTGAATGACTAACCAAACCTCGCTAAAAGTAACCAATACGGGCTTAAACATACCGGTACAGGTTACGAAAATTAAATTAAGTTAAAACTAACCAAAACGAACGGAATTTTAACGACTAACCAAAACTAACCAAAAACATTAAATTTGATTATAACGTATCGGAACCGATTCAAATGACTAGAATAAATTGGAACTAACTGAAAGTAACCGAAAGTTGATTGAAAAACTAACCAAAAGTAACTAAAGCACCAAAAGGGGCTAAAACGTATCGGAACAGATTAAAAATATTGAAGTAAGTTGAAACTAACCCAAAGTAACCGAATTTTGGCGACTAACCAAAAACATTAAAATTAGTTATAAAGTATCGGAATCGGTTCAAATGACTAATATAAATTGAAACTAACTGTAATTAACAAAAAGTTGATTACACGACTAATCAAAACTAGCCAAAGTAACCAAAAGCACTAAGGGCTTAAACCTATCGGAACAGATTAAAAATATTAAAGTTAGTTGAAACTAACCCAAATTAACCTAATTTTGGCGACTGACATAATTTTACCAAAAACATTTAAATTGGTTATAATGTATTGGAACCGCTTCAAATGAGTAAAATAAATTGGAGCTAACTGAAAGTAACCGAAAGCTGATTGAATGACTATCCAAAAGTAACTAAAAGCACCGAAACCGGCTAAAACGTATCGTAATAGATTAAAAATATTGGAGTAAGATAAAATTAACCCAAATTAACCGAATTTTGGCGACTAACCTAAACTAACCAAAAACAGTAAAATTGGTAATAACGTATTGGAACCGGTTCAAATGACTATAATAAATTGAAACTAACTGATATTAACCGAAAGTTGATTGAACAACAAAGCTAACCAAAAGTAACCAAAGAAGCGAAAACATAAATCAAAACAGATTAAAAATATTAAAGTAAGTTGAAACTCACTTAAATTAGCCGAATTTCGCCGACTAACTAAAATTAACCAAAAACATTAAAATTAATTACACTCGTAACGTATTGGAACCGGTTCAAATTCTAAAATAAATAAAAACTAACAGAAATCTGATTGAATGACTAACCAAAACTAATCAAAAGTAACCAAAAGCACTAAAACGTATCGGAATAGGTTACAAAAATTAAAGTAAGTTAAACCTAACCAAAACGAGCAGAACTTTGGCGAATAACCAAAAGTAACGAAAAACACTAAATTTGATTATAATAACGTATCGGAGTCGGTTCAAATGACTAAAATAAATTGGATCTAACTGAGACTCACCGAAAGTTAATTAATCGGCTAACCAAAACTAACTAAAAGTAACCAAAAGCGGAAAAAACGGGCTAAAACAATTCGGAACAGGTTAAGATTATTATCTACAGCAACGTCATGGCTAGTTATATATTAATAGATTTTCCTATCTACAAGTGGAGGGTAATTTTTTAGGTCTTCATATCCGTACCTTTTTTTATTTTTTTATAATTATGTTTAAAAAAATATAATGTTAAGAAGGCATTTCTTTAATTTCAGTTAGTTTTAATTTATTTTAGTCACTTGAACCGACTCCGATACGTTACAATCAAATTTAATGTTTTCGGTTAGTTTTGGTTAGCAGCCAAAATTCGCTTAATTTAAGTTAATTTTAACTTACTTTAATATTTTTAATTTGCCCGATATGGTTTAGCCCTTTTTGGTACCTATCAACTTTCGGTTAGTTCCAATTTATTTTAATAATTTGAACCGGATCCGATACGTTATAGCCAATTTTAAGGTATTTGGTTAGTTTTGGTTAGCTGCAAAAGTTCGATTAATTTGAGTTAGTTTTAACTTACTTTAATTTTTTTAATCTGTTCCGATACATTTAGTTCTTTTTGGTGCTTTTGGTTAGTTTGGGTTAGTAGTTCATCAAGCATATGACATCATGTGTGGCAAATGTAGCATGCACTTTTTCGCAATTTGATGCCCCATAACAGCAAAACAGAAACATTTTCAATGTTAAAAGTACTACGGCAGATGTAGCGCGATGAAAGAAATTCTCACAAATGCAGCCAATCACTTGAGAAATGCACCCGGTTAATTGGCCATGTTAAAGAGGACGCCAAATAAGTCAGCTAGAGTGGAGGACAGCTCCGTTCGCAAAACCATCTCCAAAAACTGACGATTTCGCAGAAAATATGAGAGATATACTCGTAGCGCGAAAGACCTTTAAGAAGCTATAAATTTAGTTTACTAGCTTAATATGTCCTTTTTATATTTAAATTCCCACAATATTTGTCAGGTACTTTGAACCTTCTGCTTTATACATGTTTTAATAGATAAATCAAGTTACAAACTGTCAAATAAATTGTTTTAATAGGTATTACCTTTATTTATAATGTTTTTGAATTTAGTATACGTTACTATTTGGTATAACTTTATTACATGGTTTTATTCATTTGAATCACGTATTAAAAATTACCTTAATCGCTCTTTGAAATATCGTGTATCAAATAATAACCGAGGAAATAATTTTGCATCAGCTAATACTTTTTGAATCTTCCTTCACTGACTGCTCGCTGGTGCAGGTAGAGTAAAAAATTAATTTTTTACCGTGCTGCGGCTTTTGCGTTTGATCCAAAAACATCTACTCGATATTATTTGTACTCTGGCAATATTTGTTAGAGATGACCTTGAATGGGTGCGTTTTTCTAATTTGTGTGAATATGATAATCTGTTAGCGGAGAAAGAATTCGAATTCTCACTTATATTTAATAAAATAGACAATAGTTATCTTCTGTGTATTTACAGACCGCCCAGTAGCAAAGTTCAAGAATTTCTAGACAAATTAGAGACCCTGCTTTCAATGTTGCCTCTAAAATCAAACATCCTGGTTGCAAGCGATTTCAATATAAGTTATTTAGATACAGAATCTATACTCTCGCAAAGGTTGTCTACAATTCTTCAATCATTTAATTTAAATATGTTGGTTGAAGAGCCAACTCGCTCAACTAATGTCTCTAGCCTCTAGCACTCTGATTGACTACGTATGTTCAAATTTTAATGGTGAGGCAAAAATAGTACCGTCTGCCTTATCAGACCATGAAGGCATACTCTCTGATTGAAAATTAAAATCCGAAATCAATAGAAAGAAAAGAATAGGTAGAATATACAACAAGCTTAACTTTAGAAAATTTAAAACCCATTTTGAAAGGCTAAATTGGGAAAAGCATAAAAACTCATCAAATCCACTAAATGAATTTAACCTTAAATTGATCAAACTGTTTGGTATTAATTTTCCGTTAAAAACATTAAAACCGGAAAGGAAAAAAACATGGGTAACAAATGGTATTAAAATTTCTTCAAAAATCCTTAGATTTTTACACTCGCTCAGAAAATTTAATCCATCAGATTCGTTAATGCAATATTTTAATAAGTACAGATCAATTTATCGGAAAACTATATTTACTGCAAAAAAAATTACTATAATTTTTCTAAGATTGAGGTCGCAAAAAATAAATCAAAACAAATTTGGCGTATAAGTGAACGATCTAAGGGGTTTATCGCAAAACAAAAATAATCATGAAAATGTTATAGATGTAGACATCTTCAACAATTTCTATTGTTCGATAGCAAAAAAGTTGAGAAGGGATATTCCTTCCAATACTGACCCTATGAGTTTTTTACAAAACATATCCGTATCGGAATCCTTTTGCCTGTTTCATATTAATGACAGTGAGATAAGGTCTGTACTCAGGGCAATAAAAAATAAAAATTCTGCAGGGCTGGATGGCATTCCACTAAAAATATTTATTAGTCTTCCTGACTCTGTAATGGAAAAGCTTGCCGAAATTATCAATATATCCTTTGATACCGGAATATTCCCGGAAAGTTTGAGCACGGCGCTAGTGAAGCCTCTTTTCAAGGGCGGAGACTCCCTAGGGATCCTTTTAGTTATCGTCCTATCTCAATGCCTCCAACTCTCTCAAAAATAATAGAGAAAATGGTAAAAAAGAGGATGTTGTCTTTTTTGGAAAGGCATACATTGCCAAATAAAAATCAGTTTGGTTTTCAGGGGAAAAAGGGTAGTGCTGATGCTGTCTTTAATCTACTTGAACTTGAGATACTTTATTTGGGCTTAAATGGTTGGCAGCGGCGATATTTTGCGATTTTCGTAAGGCCTTTGATTGTGTTGATCACAAGATCCTGCCGAATAAGCTGGGTAGGTATGGGTTTAGAGGTTGTGCTTTGGCTTGGCTGAAGTCCTATCTGACAGCCAGGAGGCAGGTAGTTGGTATCAGTGGGAAGATGTCTTCTGCGCAGACCATTGATTATGGGGTCCTTTAAGGGTCGGTGCTGGACCCATTATTATTTCTTATTTACATTAACGACCTAGCTTCCATCAACATTAATTGACACTTTACGCTATTTGCTGACGAAACCACATTACTGTGGCTAGGAACAAATGCAGGAGATTTGGAAGGTGTTGGTTACCGAGATCACTGTAGACCGCTTTTTGTTCGGGAGAGGATTCTCACATTGACAAGTATATTTATCCTTTTGACGGTAGAGTTGGTCCGAAAAAAACATAAGACGGCTAAACTCTAGTACAAATACATACGTGACAACTGACAAGGCACAATAGTGTGAATTTAAATTTGTGCATTGCTAGGAACACTCTAACAAAGCAATCAATTATTTATGAGGGGGTAAAGTTATACAATCATTTGCCTCTGGAATGTAAGAATATAGAAAACGATCGACTATTTTGCCTGTATACAAAAAAAATGTTGCTAAAGAAAGCATATTACTGTGCGTTGCGTTATTTTTTTAGTGTTAGTGAAATTAATTTTAAATCTGTAAATATTTATCTAAAGTAAGATTAAAGCCTTGGTCACATAATAAGCTTTATCATGCGATGGCGGCAGCGGCCGTTATTCTTATTCTTGTCTAATATTGGCAGACGCAACTCAGCAGTTTTGCTGAAACCGTTCCCAGCAGGCAGGGAAAGATTAGGAGGCAGGGGCACTTCTAGTCACGGGTTCTCGAAGTAAAGACGAAATTAAAAAAGTCGGAAGACGGGTACGAAAAGTGCCAAAAAAACGAGTTTCGCGGTGCCGTGAACAAAAGACGAGCAAAAACCACACAGAGACGCTGTGGTGGTTTATGCAAAGTAGAAGCTACAGAATCCAGACGGGGTTCTGTAGATTATATTTTTAAGTGAACCCAAGTCTGTTATGTTGTTTTCAAAAGCTGTTTTGTGTTACTAACTTGTGTGCCAAATATTGTGTCCAAACTTAGTACTAGTGATTTTCTTTTTACTCTATTAAACTTATTATCAAATTATCTGGTGCCTTCTTGACATTTCCCTAGGCAATGATAAAAATCCTACAATTTTTGGGGGCTCAACCGGGATTATTTAAGTTAATCGAGTAAAAACGCAGGAAATCGATTTGGAGTGTTGTGTTTTGGACAAAGCTGTACCTTAAGAAGAGCAAAAGAAAGTTTGGGCTTTCAGGGTAGGACGTATGATTCATTTAAGTAGGCGTGGTAACTTTAGTGTCAATTTTATCCATTTTTCCCGCCAACGAGTTGAAGTTTGTTGACGTTTGACATTTGTGCGCTTGAGCGACGACGTGCGTCGTTAATGGAGATGACGCAATGCGACGTTGTGATCTTTCGAGGCGCTATCGATTGGCGTTGATTGCGACGGCGGCGGCGATGCAGGTGACGCTCCGCAGTGTTAGGTAATATCGATATCGAAGTACTTATCAGGTATGTGGACATGTGGAAAAATAAATAAACAGAATGTTGTTTTATTTCATTTAACGGTTACTGTGTATGCTATCATTTTTAGATGATTGATGATGATTTTATTGTTTTTATGTTGTTATACCGTTTCGTTAAGACGTAAAGTGAATATGTTTTTTTTAAGCTGACTTTAGTATAGTAACATTCTTTATTTTTGAAAATACATTTTTCTTTTGCGAAATTTTGAAAATTTGAAATGACAGTGTAAGCGAGGTAAGATAGATAGGTACTATTGAACATTTTATTCGGACTGTTAATTTTTGTTTTAATAAAATAATTTAGGATTTGCATTCCTTGAGAATGAAGACATTTTTGGTTAATTTTGTTACACACAAGTGATATTTTAAAACGTAACATTGATTTATTGATTCATATTTTCTTAGAAGCAGTTTTTCTTTAGTTGTACTGTTTTTTTTTAATTTAGATTGTTTTCTATATAATTTTTCTGTAGTGTTAAAAATTTTTTGTTATTTTTTTTTGCCTTATACTGATGACGTAATCTCGGACAATATTTAGTGATAGTGGATAGTGCGGTTGCCGAGGTTAGTAGTTTTTAAAGTTGGACAGTCGGATACTTTTTTTTTATTTTTGATTATTTTGCAATAGTACAATGCCTTATTGTTCTTTTTGTTTGTTTTTTTAGATTAATTTAGAAGTTGTTTATTTAGGTTTAGGTTCACCAAACAGAACCTCTTTTGGATTTCGGTTATTATAAGACGTTCTAAGCCCTTATCTGCGTCCTGCACTGCGTTCGATTTCTTCCAAATCGTTCATTAGTCGTTTTTCTTCTCTTTCCATGACGTAACGTAAATGTAGACATTCTAAACTGAATCTTGAGCGTTTCTATATATTTTTTTATATACACTTCAAAATGTCTACATTGGGGGAAATAGAGAAAATTGAGCAAAATATCACGAACGCTAAACTTCGTACGGTTAAAGCGTTGCATGTTATAGCTTATGGTGATGAAGGTGAATCGAGAAAAGTGAGGAAAAACTTAAGACAATTTTCAGGTTTTCGTTTAGAAGTTGGCTCAAGTGAATTTAATGATATAGTGAATGCAGTGAAAATTAAATTAGAGTTAAGTGATTTAATGTATTGAATTTAAGTTATACAGGAAGTCATGAAGAAGTGGTAGACAGATTGTGTTCTTTTCTCAATGATTTAGAAATAAAAGAAGAAAATGGTGTTGACGAGGATGAGGAGGACGTAAAAGCTGAAGACGATGAGGAAGAATTGGCAGAAGACGAAGAAGAAGAAGATGATGATGATGAACCACTTTCACGTGTTAGAAGCCGACTGCAAGGGGGATCTAAATCGTGTGGCTCCTTCGCATTAACATTTAGGGATGTGGAAGATAATATACGTTCTTTTGACGGAAAAGTCGTCTTTTCCGTCAAAAGAACGTATACGTCAATAAATGGATATCTGATTTAGAAGAAGTAGCGAATATCACAGGCTGGAATGACTTGCAAAAACTAATATCTCATAAAAAATCTTTATCAGGATGGCTCGATTGTACATCCAATCAGAGAAAGGAATTCAATCGTGGAGTGTACTAAAGAAGAAACTTAGAATTCAGGTGAAAGTCACAAGTACGCAAGTACATAAGATGCTTATGACAAGAAAAAAAAAACTATGCTGAATCCGTTCAAGAGTATGTACTGGTGATGAGAGAAATAGGTAGCAGAGCGAACCTAGAGGCGGAAGTTATCATCCAGTACATAATAGACGGTATACATGATGAATCATCTAACAAAATAGTTTGACCGTATGGCGCCAGAAATTTCTCCGAATTTAAGGATAAAGTGAAATTATACGAGCAAATTAAGCAGAAAAAATTCTCAGATAGAGGTTCTAGTTCAAGTCATAAACCAGCGTTTGACGGGTCATCACCTAGTAAAGGCGGAAATAATTTTGGCAGTAAAACCAACAGAGAAGTTAAACAAGAAATAAAAAGTGAAGAAACAGAAAAAAAGCGGTATGAACTGCTTGAGTTGCGGCCAGCGTGGTCATAAATCAATAAGTTGTCCAAACAAGAGTAAGGGCGCAAAATGCTTTAAGTGTAATGATTTTGGGCACATATCAACAGCATGTCCCAAAAGAGCCAATGGTGCAAACGATAGAAATAGGGGACAGGATCGGAGAGTTCATGCGATACAAACAATACCGAAAAATTCAGTAAAACTGATAATAGATGATATCGAGTTGACTGCATTACTGGATACCGGAAGTGATATAACAGCTATACGAGAAGACGCTCACATCAATTATTTCAACCATATACAACTGGATGACAACTGCGTATGGATAAACGGAATCCGAGGAAAGAAGATTAAGACTTTGGGTTGTTTTACAAAAGAAGTTGTTGTCAATGAAGTAGAGATATCTTTAGTGGTACACGTGCTTCCCAAAGAGACTTCAAACTTTATGGCAACAGTAGGAAATGACTTACTGGAATTTCAGAAACGGAGAAATTTTTGTTTTCAAGAAAGATATGGAGAACTTCTTGATGACGATGAAGATTGAAACTGAAGAAGACCAAATAGAACTGGATAATATTGAAAATGTTGAGTACCAGAACGAAGTGAAAGAACTGATAGAACAATATAAACCGGAAAAGATAAAAGAAGTAGATATTAACATGAAAATTATTTTAAAAGACGAAGACCATGAATAAAAAGTACTTAACCACACGAGTAGCCAGATGGGCTCTTCTATTAGAAGAATACTCGTATGAAATAGAGCATAGAAAAGGTACTAGAATGGCACACGTGGATGCGTTGAGTCGTAGCCCAGTATCCATGGTGATTCATACTATGTTTAACCAAGAAGACGGAGTACTACAACGACTGAAGTTGGCTCAGTAAAACGATGAATATACTCAGGCAGATCGCAAGCCAGGAGACTTATAAAGATTTTTTCTTGAATAACGACATACTTTTCAAATACGCCAATGGTTTAGAACTGATTGTAGTTCCAAAAGCAATGCAATCGGAAATAATTCGGAAAGCTCATGAGATTGGCCATTTTGGTGTAACTAAGACGGAAGAAATAGTAAATCGAGAATTCTACATACCGAAGTTGAAGGATAAAATTGGTGCATGCATAAAGAAATGTGTGGCGTGCATTTTAGGAAATAACAAGGAGGGGAAAAAAGAGGGAATATTGCATCCATTAGATAAAGGAGAAGGACCGCTCCATACTCTTCATATGGACCATTTAGGACCCCTTCACTCTACAAATAAAAACTACAATCACATTCTAGCGATGGTAGATGATTTCTCAAAATTTGTTTGGCTATATGCAACAAAATCTACGACAGCCAAAGAAACTCTGGATAAGTTGAAATTGCACCAGAAAACATTCGGAAATCCAGCACGAATTATAAGCGATAAAGGGACTGCTTTTACAGCAAAGGAGTTTGAGGATTACTGCATCGAAGAGGGAATTCATCACACCACCGTCACGACAGGAGTACCGAGAGGAAACGGACAGGTAGAACGGATAAATAGAATTATCATACCTGTTCTCACCAAACTAAGTTTGGATGATCCTAGTAAACGGTACAAGCATCTCGCTAAGGTACAGAGAGCTATAAATTCTACATTACTGCGTAGTATAGATTGTACGCCCTTCGAAGTGTTAATTGGCGTCAAAATTAAGAACAAGGAGGACTTAAAAATCAAAGAATTATTAGAGAAAGAAGTCGGTAGAGATTTTCAATGGTAAAAGAGAAAACATTAGAGAACAGTGTAAACAACAAATTCTAAAGGTGCAAGAAGAAAATAGGAAACAATATAATTTAAGAAGACGGAAAGCACGGATGTATAAGTTGAAAGACTTAGTTGCAATTAAGAGAACTCAGTTTGGAGGAGGTCTAAAGCTGCGTAGAAAGTTCTTAGGACCTTATGAAGTGACTAAAGTTTTACCTAATGAGCGACATGAAGTGATGAAAGTTGGTGCAAGTGAAGGGCCATTGCATACATCAACTTGTGCAGAATATATGAAACCATGGGTGGACTATGATGGTACTGAATAAATTGATTGGTTGTGATCTTAAAGTACGCTTGTGTTATTTAACCTTTTATTGAGTGTTAAATTTAAGTATTTTGTAGATTTTCAGGCAATTTTCATCTTTGCAAGCGTTAATTTTAATGTGTATTTTTCTTTTATAACTAAGGATAGTATGTAAGGAGTTTGTTTTAAACCTAAGTCTTATTTTTTACAGCTTTGTAAATGAGAGCAGGAGCTCTTTATATAATAAATCATTTTTTGACTTTGACTTTGATCTCTGTCCTCTCTTTTCTCCCTGAATTGGCTGGCCATTTAAACTTCATTTAGCGTTTATGTCAAAGCTATCTACCATTCGATCTGAACTTTATTTTCTATCCACCACTCCAATACTGTTTTAGAACTTCCCAATTATTGCGAGCCTTAGTTTTTTCTATGGTCGCGTTTTATCTTCTTTGGCCTCTAATCCCGAAGTATATAAACCAAGGGTCGCTGAAAGTCTCTTCCTCGAGAACTTGTGCATTCTGGTTTCCTTATTTGTTTTCGTTTATTGACAGAATCTTTACCTGCGGTCCTTCAGCTCCGATTTCAGTGTAGATTACTGGTAGTTTAACATTCCATACACAAATAGAGTGGTGTCCTGGCTTTTTGTATTCACTTCCACATCTTTGATGTTCACCATTTTTTCCTACTTTAGGATGCTCGCTTCTCCTTTTACAGTTAGTACCAGGTTTCCGTTATCTTTTTTCTTCATTTTCTTTACGTTTATACCGATTTAGCGTATATCCACGCCTTCTTTAATTACCTTCAGAAGTTTAACGCATGTTTTGCCGCTTGCTTTTGCGATGATCCAGTTTCCTGGGCTTTTTGGTACTTAGCTGGTACTATGTATTCTAGCATAATCGCACTTCCTCGCAATATCTCACCCTGTATTTTCCTTGTGTGTTCTTTATTTAGCCCTTCTGGGCTTGTTACTGTTACCCTATCTCTCCCGTGTTTTTCTATGATCTCTTTCCATCCGAGCGCCATCTCCCATGACTTTCGTATATCTTATATTTCTTTCGGATCTACCACAAATGGTATTAAATACAGGGCCGGATTTACGCCGGGGCAACCCCCCGGCGCATGCCCCGGGACCCCCACGTTATCAGGGCCTACACAAACCTTGGATTCAAAAAATGTATTCTAATAGTGGAAATTTGTTTTTCAAATGTAAAAATAAAATTATCAATAGATATTTATTAATTGAAAGGGCCTCTACTTTTTCTTTGCCACGGGCTCCCCATACCCCTGCATCCGGCCCTGATAAAATAGACGTAACGGGATTTCTCGCCTTCTTAACCTCTGCTAGGAGCAGCGATAGTAGTTGAGAGGAGGCCAAAAGACCTAGTTAATAGGCCCGATGAGCCCTATTACTGCCTTACTTCCTACCTCTGTTTATATACTAAAAAGAGTCATTGATGATTGCTATGAGCTGGATAGAGCTTAGCATACCCGCGAAATAATTCTAAAAAAAATTACTCCATCGCTGTGGTTATGGTAACTATTATCGGAATTCGAGCATTCGTCTAAATAAGCGATCCAATTTATAATACTTTGTAAAGAAGGATTCAAATCAACCGCACCAATGAATTTGAGTGCTTAGTTTGGGTTAGTGAAATGAAACATAATATTATATTAAATATATGTTCTTTATTCGATAAAAAAATATTACAAATATGACAAAATTTGAAATTTTTCTGTTTGTATTATCTGCTTTTTTGAACTATTCAAATCCTCGTTTAAAATTTTTTAATTTAATAAATAATTTTAAACATAACCTAAAGGAAACTCTAATTCTACTTTTTTCAAATTTTCATAAAGAGTTAGTGAAATTTCCTATTTAGTACAATGCGTGTCAAACAATACTACAAATATATTTCCTAATTTATATATAAAATGTACAAATCTTTCATTTGGCGATTTTACACTGCAGTAAATATCATCTTCATTATTATAAATCTTGAAATATATACAAATAATTTGGTGATGTCTGCAATGTCTGACTCTACAATGCTAACATTAAGTCAAAAATGCTAAAAATATATGTTTTTCTCTACCTAAAATTCTATTAGTAATTATAGATGCCTATAAAGCTGTCTTCGAAACGTTGACCTGACCAATTACCTTTTAGTATTTTGTCAAATTCCTGAATTTAATAAGTAGTCTCACGGTAAGCAATTTGGAATAGTGATTATTAAAATTCTATTGGGTTACCTTATCGTTTGACGAAAGCATATGATCAACAAATTAAATAAATAACAAAATTAAAATATAATATCTCAAAC
>MU186780.1:0-16176 GCA_016904865.1 Pissodes strobi | reverse complement strand
TCAAGGTTTTCCAAATTTTGGATATCTAAATACATGTTATTTCTGCAGTCGCATTCGGCATTATTGATGTTCAAACAATTAGGAACAGTAGCACGTTGATTTTTTTTCTTCTTAAAAATCTCATTTTTTATTCTAATTAGGGTTTTATAACTGCTGCTGAGCAGATTGAAGACTCGGGAAGAGAAGGATTGTTCTAGGTCGTCTTCTATGATTGGCTGATTAAATATGTCTAGTTCTTCTTTTGTCAGCAAATGTCCTGAAACAGAGGTTTAGTTAAGATTGATTCAAAAGAATATTTTTAATAAAAGTTGACACAATCATTTTTGCAATCTTATATTTGAGGCACAACCAGTATGTTTATATCACCCATTTCAATCTCACGAAAGAGCGCTCCGCTTGAAATAGTGGATAAAAATAATAGCGTTGGAAACTTCAATCCGACTCAAACCCTTAATTCAATCCTATATTTGATCGGTCTGAATATCCAGCTTGAGTTACCACATCAAAAAATAGGCCTACCCCTGATAATTCGCTTGTCTCGGTTTTATGAGAAGCGTTCGAATACGACAATTTAATTTTTCAGTTTTTCACATTCTGACAGAACTCATTTGTTTTTATATTGACATCTGTCAAAAATGTGACATCATCGATATATATTTTTAAATAGCCATATATGGCATGTGATACGTCAGCTCTTTTCTGACTCAGTATGTTACTAGATTTTAGTGCGATTCTGTTTGGTCGTTTCAAAATTGCGACCGTTCAATAGTAAAAAATTATCTTAAATTAACTCCCAGTAAAAGAAAAACCTTTTTTTTTAAAAAACGAACTATTGAAGTGCGTTGTATTCAAAAATTCCTCTTTTTATATACAAAAATGGCGCTCATTGAAAAAGACCGTATTGAAATTCTTATAGTAGTTGGTTACGGAGATCTACGAACGAGGTACGTGAATTTGTTAATCAAATTTATCCAGACCGAACGCGGATTTCACAATTCACCATTTGCAAGATTTTAAGCAATATTCATAAGAGGTATGAAAACCAAACTTAACCTACTTCGAATATATCTTTATTGTCATTTTACGACATGCTCATTTTTGCTGAGACCTGGCTGACCAATGATAATACAAGTGCATAATTGGCAGTGCCTATTTACCTCCCAGATCTCCTTCAACTGCGTACACAAAGTTGGCCGAGCACATTGATGCTGTCATTGAGGAGTTACCAGGTCTAAGGTTAACAATTTGTAGGTGACTTCCATCTCCCTAACGCACAATGGTCTGGTGACGATATGGGTTCTATAGCGGTTTCAACCAATTTGTCATCAAGATCAAAACTCTGCCGTAAATATTTTGTTTTCAGATGAAGCAACTTTTTACCTTCACGGTACTGCAAACAGGAAAAAATGTCGATATTGGTCGAAAGATAATCCAGAAGCTCATAGTCAATTATCTGAAGAACTTAATGTATGGCAGACATATTGAAAGATAAAGTGTTAGGACCATTTTTCTTTGAAGGAAATCTTACTGGAGAAGTCTACTTGAATTTTTTGCAGTTTGATCGTTTGCCAGCTTTAGTCACTCTTTATCCTGACCACAATAATTCCGATTTGCCCAGTCCAAGAATTTGACTGCAACAAGATGGGGCCCCGCCTCACTATGCATAATAGCAAGAGAAGTTTGGGAATATCTCGATTTGGTGGACCAGGAAAATGAATTGGACGACGGGGTCCCATTGAATGGCCACCTGATGACCCCTCTGGACTTTTTGTGGGAATATTTGAAATCCAAAGTTTTTTTTAAATAGAGGAAGAAATATTGATGATCTAAAGTGCCGCATAAGAATGGAAACACGAAATATTTCACCAGAAATATTACAAATATACAAGAAGAATTTGTTTCTAGTCTTGAGCAGAAGTAGTCAATGGACATAATTTTTGGGATTTACTGAAATAAGCTTTTTCCATTTAAGCATTTTTTCCTTAGTAGATCTTTTTTACTTTATTATTATTTCTATAAATTATATGATTGCTCTGCTTTGTTGTGTTCTTGTTTTGTTTTATTTAATGCTACGCGCTGTGTTAGTGTAAGTGTCAATAAAACCATGTGCAATAGTTTGTTTTTTTTTCTAATGAAACAAAAAAGAGTTTTTCTACAGCCGCGCGCAAAATAACTAAATACTAAATTCAAATGAAATCGCAAAATCGACGAATGCCGTGGATCCTTATTTTGCGCTCTAGCGCGAACATGGAAAAGGAAATTCTCACTTTTTCCGTCTAGTGTGGAGTGTGCTGAATGGTCATGGAAACCGAAGATAAATAAATGACAGTCGTGCGTTTGTTACAGTTTGTTGCTGGCACTCCTGTTCTAAATATGCCCAAAGCCCGAACATAATATGTCAAAACTGACAGTCATTTGCAAATTCCAGAATAATTATAGAGAAAAACGTGAATTTAATTTTAAAAAATGCGGCTGTAGAAAAAGTTCCGTGTGTTTTTCGAGCGCAAAGTAAGATTGCCGTTTTCGAAAGATTACTGCGCTCCGCTACGCGTCGCGCAGTAACATTCTTTCTCAAGCGGCAATCCGTTACTTTGCGCTCTAAATACACAAATAACTATTTTCTTTTACTGAGAGTTACTTTAAGATAAATTTTACTATTGAACGGTCGTAATTTTGAAACGGCGCCATATATTGCCATTTAAAAAATCTATGACGTCATATTTTTGACAGATGTCAATAGAAAAACAAATGCATTCTGACAGAATGTGGGTAACTGAAATACTAAATTGACGTCTTCGAGCGTTTCTCATAAAACCTAAAGATAGCCTAATTCAAACAGCGTCCATAATTAAGTTAAAATTAGAATTCTGTATAGTAAACTGGTCACGGTATTTTTTTTCTTTTTTTTTGCCAACAGTAGTAATATTAAGACCTAACCTTAAACAAGCATATACCAGGGCACTCGTAGCAGAGGCAAAAACATATCAATTTTGTTACAAGGCAAGCCAAATTTGCTATGATTTAACTGTACTATTTCTTATTTAGTTTAAGTAGAAAATGGTGGATGAATTATGCTTTTGGTAGCGTTTAAATACCTATTTGATTTATAATGTAAATTAGGGGAAATTTTAAATTTATTTAAATATTTTTAGGGTGTCGGATTTAGGTAGGTACATTTAAAAACAATATGTCTTAATTCAGACATAGGTGTAACTGTACAGGGTGGCTCGAATTCGTGACTAGGTATGGGGAACTCGAAAACCGTAAGAGATACAGTACCGGTCAAATTAAGGCAAAATTGCGCATTTAGGTGCCTAACAATATGCCATTTAGAAAGATTTAAAATTCCGAGCGTTTACGGAGATATCCGGAAAAAAGCGAAATTTTGAAAAATCGTTTTATTTTTTTCCTGGGCTTATTTAAAAACGGAATCAAATCTAATTGCACTTTTGCATTGCCATTTTTTCCGCTCTATCCAATAATGATATCCAGTTTGAAATCCGACGTTTCGTCTTCAAGGGATCATCATCAACTTTCTTTTTTTAAATACGAATTTTATTTTTTTTTATCGTTTTTCAGATGGTATGTATTGGCGTTATTAATATGAGTATGTTTTCTTTTATTTTTTTTTTAATTTTTAATATTTTTTTATTATTTTCATTTTATATATTTTTCTTTGGCCTGATTTTAAATAATTTAAAGTAGGTACTTTTGAAATTCTCATATTCTATAAAAATATTTTATTTTTATTTTTGTATTAAGTGGAAAATTGGAGCCCGCATTAAATATAAAAAATAGCTAAATTATTTTTTACGAAAATATGGCTATGAACTATTACTCAAACAAGTTGCTTAGTGCAAGGATTAGATATTTTCAACTGTTAACCAATTAAAAAATTTATTTAATAGAGAACAATTTTAATACGCAATTTTCCACTTAATACAAAAAATAAAATAAAATATTTTTAAAGAATATAAAAATTTCAAAGGAACCTGCCTAAAATTGTTTAAAATTACGCCAAAACAAAATAAATATTTAAAAAAATTATAATAAAAATAAAAATAAAAAAAAAATAATAACACATAATCATATTAATAACGCCAATACCATCTGAAAAACGATAAAAAAAATTAAAGTTTGTATTTAAAAAAAGAAAGTTGATGATGATCCCTTGAAGACGAAATGTCGGATTTCAAACTGGATACCATGATTGAATAGAGCGGAAAAAGTGGCAATGCAAAAGTGCAATTCAATTTGAAATCCGTTTTTAAATAAGCCCAGGAAAAAAAAAACGATTTTTCAAAATTTCGGTTTTTTCCCGATATATCCGGAAATACTCGGAATTTTAAAGCTTTCTAAACGACATATTGTTAGGCACCTAAATGCGCAATTTTGCCTTAATTTGACCGACACTGTATCTCTTACGGTTTTCGAGTTCCCCATACATAGACACGAATTCGAACCACCCTGTACAGGGTGGCGCGAATTCCAGTTTATGTTTGGGGAACTCGAGAACCGTAAGAGATGCAGTGTCTGTCAAATTAGGGCAAAATTGCGTATTTAAGTGCCTAACAATATGCCGTTTAGAAAGCTGTAAAATCCCGAGTATTTCCGGAGATATCCGGAAAAACCGAAATATTGAAAAATCGTTTTTTCCTGAGCTTATTTAAAAACGGATTTCAAATTGAATACTTTTGCATTGCTACTTTTTCCGCTCTATCCAATGGTGGTATCCAGTTTGGAATACGACGTTTCATGTTCAAGGGGTGATCATTAACTTTTTTTTTAATACTAACCTTAATTTTTATTATCATTTTTCAGATGATATTGACGTTATAAATATGAATATGTGTTTTAATTTTATTTTTATTTTTATTTTTTTATTTATTTTGCTTTGAGGTAAAAAGTAAATAAACCTGTTTATTTAATTTTACTATATTTTATTTTTATTAAAAATAAAGGTTTTAATTTTCCACTTAATACAAAAAACAAAATAAAATATTTTTATAGTATAAAAATTTCAAAAGTAACAAACTATTAAAAATTACGCCAAAGCGAAATAAGTAGTTTCAAAAATAATAAAAAAAATAAAAACGTATATTCATATTAATAAAGCCAATATTATCTGAAAAATCATATATAGACTCGAATTCGAGCCACCCTGTACACATTTCAATAGACAAAATATGACATTTTTCTCTTCTTTTTTTAATACATAATAATTATAGTTATAGTTTCTCATTTGCTCTATTTGTTTTATTGATGAAGTCAGCATTTTATCAGCCGTTTTTTAAATGTTATTATCATATCTCCAAAAGTTAATATATACAAGATCTATATTTATAGATACATGGATTGTCATTTAGGATAAGACAGTTGATACTCTGATCGGAATAACTAAACACTCTGTACGGGGTGGCCAACTAAGAATGGCACCCGGCCATGTCTAAAGAAGTAATTGTCATAAAGACTTACGGTAAAAAATTTCAAAGTTAAGAGAAATTGTTGGAAATTATTTTTTCCAATTTTCCAATATTAGTTTCCAAAATAGCCACCACATCTTAAATTTTAAAACCCGTTTTTTTGCAAAATCTTCTTAAATTGAAGATAGTAGGATGCACTACCATTGTAGGGCCGAGATAAATTCGAATATTTTTTGTTAAACACTTTTTGCGCTATCTCTTAAAGGAAAGTGGTGGAAGGTGTTCGAACAACTTCAAAATGGCTAAATAGATCTTAATAAGCTTCGGGTAGTTGAAAATGCTTTTCTTAGAGTATCAATCTTGCCTTGAATGGGGCGATTGAGATTACTTACCTAGCCCCTAGAGGGCGTTTTCTGACATAACCGCAAGTAAGTCAAATCTTCTCGAAAAATTTAAATGCAACCATACCACTTTTTTAATACAGAAGATATTCAAATGAGAGCCTATTACGTCAGTGAAAACCGTATCTCGATGTCTCTTACCTAACCTAAAATACAGGGTGGTTATCCATATTTTGACCCATTTTGATTTTAAATAACGAAAAAAACCATCGAGTTGCGCTTTTCACTGAAAGTTTTATTTCAAGAATATGCCATTTTATTTTGACAACCGGAAGTACCGAAAACAAAATGGCCGAATTTTAGGTATAGAACAACTTTGATATTTTAAATGGAGCCACCCCCTCCATATTTTCTCAAAATCTTAAAATTAATAAAGACCCAAAAATATTTCATACACTATAAACAGCTGCAATCTTAAACTCGCGTCTACCTACACCATTGTTAAGCCTTCACGCATGCGTACGTGCTAATTCATATATTTTTCAAAATAGTTTTTTCTTGATTTTGGGCATTGCCTTGGGTTAGTTTGGGTTAGTTTCATTTGGTTGCGCCCCCGAAGCGAACGGAGGGTCTTGCGTGAAATGCAATATTAGAACGACAGCACTGGGCATGCGCAGGCCCGAAGGTCGAAAATTTGGTGTAGGTAGACGTGAGTCAATTTTAACGTGATTGACTTTTAGGTATAACCATTATCATTTTTGCGATTTTGTTTTCCAAAGCATACTTGATTGCTTTAATAAGTGCGAATTTTGTGTAGATAGAAATTTGCGTCTACCTACCGCCTACCGCAACTTTAAGTCTTCACGCATGCGTACGTGCTATTTCATATATTTTTCAAAGTTCTTTTTTCTTAATTTTGGACATTGCTTTGGGTTAGATTGGGTTAGTTTTGTTTGGTTGCGCCCCCGGAGCGAGCGAAGCGAGCTGAGGGACACGCGTAAAGTGAAATATTGGAAAGCCAACACCGGGCTGCTGTCAAATGCGCAGGTCCAAAAATTTGCGGTAGGTAGACGCGAGTTAGACAGAATACGCCCTCTAGCGGCTAGGTAAAAAATCGCAATCATCCCACTCAAGGCATGGTTGGTAGCCTAAGAAAAGCGCTTTGAAATAACACCAAGATTTTTAGTTGAAAATTTAAGATGACTAAAACGCCCCCTTGTAGCCATTTTGGAAACTTATGGATAATTTCCTTTTTCTCTTGGCTGCTTTAGTTACAATTTTTTTTGGGGTGAAACTTCTTTAGTGAGGATAAAGTCAGAAAAAATGAAACGCTTATCAAAGCTAAACGTTCCTTTAATTAAGCATGCTGAAATGAGGATTCTGGACAAAAACTGGACCCCGTACCCCCCTCCGCGGGGGTTTGCCGATATCTCTGCAACGGAGCCTCGGATCGAAAATCTCCGTGATACGGGGTCATCAGTGGAGAGGGAATTATACCCCCCCCCCCAACCCCCGATAACCAAAAATTTTCGAAAAAATGAGAAAAAATTTAAAAAAACGTAAAACATTGTTCGGAAAGTTAATAAAAGTATTATAAAACGGAATAGAAAAACAATAATACCTATAGTTCAGCTATGAGGTCGGGGATGGTAAAAATTGGAAGAAGAAAATGCTTTATACAGAAAACAAAAAAAAAATTTGAAAAAATAAGAAAAAGTTTAAAAAAACTTAAAAAAAACTATAAAACGAAATAAGAAAAATAATTAATTGAAAAAAACCAAAAGATTGTTTGGAAAGTTAATAAAAGTATTATAAAATTGAGAAAAAAAATAATAAAAAAAGAAAGAAAAAAAAGTTTAAAATTGTAAAAAAAAGGAAAAAAAGAATAAAAAAACTGTCGAAACCGAGGGTAAAAGTTTAGAAAAAAAGAGCTTAAAAAAATAAAAACTCAAGTTTCACTTCAGTTGTATGCTTGTAAAGGTGAGGCACATATTTTTTTTGTATGTTTTTACGATGATTACTTTTTGACATCTAGCCGAGTGCCATTCTTAGTTGGCCACCATATTTGCAATTAGTAAAAATGAAAAATATGTTATTACAATAAAGTGATATTTTAATTCTTATTCCTATATCTTATGTTTATTAAGAAAATGGGGGATCATCTTATTTTTGACGTCCTGTATATTAAAAAATATAATTGATAAACTTTTAGGCAACGTTGGTTTTGATAATATATTGTTAATTAGTCCTAAGCAAACTTACCAGATATAAGACTTTCGTTTGCCAGCGACATCTTGCAACCTTTTTTCAAGACTGAATTTCTTTTCATAGGTTTTTCTAAACCTTCACAGAACTTTTTATACTCTGAATTGTCTTTTGAACAGCCCAAACTTTTCCTATCCATGAGCGGAGTTGACGTTCTACGATTGGAACGTTCTGTATACTGCTCATCAGATACTTGAAACAGTCGCTCGTCGTGTAAATTCTGAAAGATATGTGAAAGTTATTATCTAAAACAATTTTAATGAGTTTTAAATTATTATACAGGGTAAACGGTTTAAAAGGCGTATTTTAAGGGGGTATTACAGGCGACGTTTTACTAGTCCTAGATTTTACTAGAGGAATTGTAAATATAATAATACGGTTTCTCAAAATGAAATTCTTTTTTTACAAGGGGTTAAAATCTATGTATGTATGTATGGAAACGGTCAAATAGCTCTGCAAAAGCTGATCAGATATTTATTAAATTTAGTATAGTATAAAAAAAACAAAGTTGCCACATTTTTACTTTTTTCGTAAATTGTGTAACATTTATTATTTTAAATGCAATATCTTGTATATCATATTTCATTTGTAAAGAAGAGAAAAGATGGTGTAAAGTAGGGGATAAAAAATGTTATCAGTTTTTATTGCAGTTATTTATTTATCCGGATTTTTGGGAGATAATTACTACAACTTAATTATTACAATCCGAGAATTAATTTAAAACGAAGCAATATAAACAAATTAATTTTCAAGTAAATGTACAAATGGCCATCTTTGCGCCGCTTAACAATCAGTCGTTCGTCTCTTTTTGCTGAATTAAAGCAGCATATGCTTATCTCAAAAAACTTCAGCAAAAGCATTTGCTTCTCTTTTATTCATATGAGCCATTTGGCTCAACCTATCTTGAACTCCTCCTTTTGCATTTCAAGGACAGCCTTTATATTCAAATTCAAAGCATTTATTTGCAAAAAAGAAATAAATTTGCAAGTGCAGGAAATTGTCGATATAAAAAAGACAAGATTATTATGTTTCCCTTCTTGACAAAAAGAGAGCCTCTCGATTACAAAACCGGTTTATAAGCCCATCTTAAACAGTTGCACATGCGAAACTGCCCTGGAGATAATATAATATACCTACCTGCTAATAATAAATTCTTTAGTATTAAAGCAATATAGTTTTATAAAGTATAATAACTATAGTCTCTCTCAGAAATGTATAGAGTAATAAAATGGAAAATTCCGTCTAGTTTGGCTGAATTTCGTGGTCGTCCATAGGCGTAGGTAAACTTTTTACCCCTGTAGTCCTTTTGCATAGCTAATGAGGATTTATTCAAACTTCAAACTTTTTTATTTTTAAGAATTAATATACAATTACAGCAAAGCATAAACAATTTTAACCTCTAAAAATAATATACTGTCGCTGCTAGCAACCATCCGAATGTTTTTGTGCTACCCTATAGAACTAGCCTTGTTGAGTCTACCTATGAGTCACCGCCGCGCGCCGTGGGCCGGCCGCGAAGATTCAGGAAGGCCTCTTTCAGACGATACGGACGGATTTTAGCCGGTCCGGTTTTATTCGTTTTAACGTGAGTGGTGCATTAAAACCTTGTGACAATTAGGTTAATGCACTACTGGACTACACGTTAAAACCAATAAACCGGACCGGCTAAAATCCGTATCGTCTGAAAGAGCCGTAACTGTGGAATACTCCCCAGACGTGCAGCCCTGGTTGTTGAATTGTAAAGAGCTATTAATTGTAAAGTTGTAAGAGTAGTTTAGTGTGTTTAATTGTATAGAGTGATAAAGCATAACGAGAGTATTATTTTAAAATAGTAATTTGTAATTTCATCAGAAACCACGGAAAAACGTAACATTTGGTCTCAGAAGTTGGATTGTGAAGGGACCGGATTTGTGAAGAATTTTTCGTCAACGAGACCGTTTGGATTGGTGGATTCTGTGCAAATTTTATAACATTCTATGGAAATTTTTTCAGGATAAAGAAGATAAAAGGCAAGCAGAACAGGACCGGCTCCAGAAAATTTTACAAGATCAGATCAAGAAGATAAAATGCAAATAGAGCAGGATCAACTTCAGAAATGGATGCTGGATGTAATTGTAGGCGAGCAAGGAAAATTACAGAAAATATTGGACGGTCAAAATGAGAAATTTGAAAAAGAAGTAGACAATATACAAAAGAAGTTGGAAACGTACAGAAAGAAATAAAGAATCTTCAATCAGAAGTTACCAAACTAAAAAATCAAGGACCCACCGAGAGGGTATTCGCCACAGGACAGCATATCAAACCTTCAACCTATGACGGACAAACATCCTGGACAATGTACAAAAGACAATTTGAAGCCGCTGCCATTGCCAACGGTTGGATTAACGAAGAAATAGCTACGTCACTAGTGGTAGCGCTTCGTGGATCTGCCCTGGAACTACTACAGACCATTCCCATCAGCCGACAAGGGAAATGACATACTTGCAGCTGTCCTGGAGAGACGATTTGGAGACTAACACAGAAGACAACTGTATCCGGCACAAGTAAAGTCACGCATCAGAAGCCTGGTGAAAACCTGCAAGAACTTGAGGCAGACGTTAGATGTCTCATTCAATTGGCGTACCCGGGAGCAACAGAGGAATTTCAAGAGGAACTTGTTGCTCAGTATTTCGTGGATGGTATCAGAGATCCAGAAACTCAGAAGATGTTACGTCTAGCTAAATTTGATAACAGCCGTGAAGTTTTGGGTAGCTGTAGTGCCCTCGAATTCGAGGCAGCCTTTAACGCCTCTAAGCCAACAATCAGAAACGTAACCATCCAGGAAGAAAAGCTGGGTAACAGTTGTGAACTAACTGAGATGGGCGGTATTTTGAAGAAATTAACCGAATTTCTTCAGGCCACGGGAAGATTCCGGGAGCCACTAGAACTTAGGCCATGTAATCGAAATTCAATAAATCAGTGCTATAGATGTGGCAAGACTGAACATTTCAAAAGGGATTGTCGAGTACAGATATTCCGGGAGCCACTAGAAGTTAGACCATGTAACCGAAATGCTATGAATCAGAGCTATAGATGTGGCAGGACTGGACATGTAATCGAAATTCTATAAATCAGTGCTATAGATGTGGCAAGACTGAACATTTCAAAAGGGATTGTCAAGTACAAAGATTCCGAGAGCCACTAGAAGATAGGCCACCTAACCGAAATATTTCAAATCAGTATTATAGATGTGGCAGGACTGGCCATTTCAAAAGAGACTGTCAAGTACAAAGTTTCCGGGAGCCACTAGAAGATAGGCCACGTAACCGAAATGTTTCAAATCAGTGTTATATATGTGACAGGACTGCGCATTTCAAGAGAGACTGCCGAGTACAACTACGGTCTACATCTACATCCAGAGACGCTAGCAGTTCAAAGTCAAGTTAGGAAGAGTTAAAGCAAGGCTAAACACAGAAAAGGAAGATGGCATAATAATACAGATGGTTTATCCAGGAGGTCATGCGAGGATAATTATTAACATTGCCAAAGAATAAACCAACGAGAAGGAATCACTCTCATTAGGCAAAACAAGTTTAAAGTTGATCAGCAGTGGACCACAGAGCAACTAAAGAAAGATCAGCTTGAGGATAGTGAAATAGCAGTACTGCTAAAAGCTAAAGAAGAACGTCAACCAAGACCAAGCTAGAGAGATATTACAACTAAGGGATTTAGTTTTAAATCTGTGAGTTCAGTGGGACTCCCTGGTAATTGAAAATAGACTTCTTAAGCGAGCCTGGGAAAGCGCCAATGGAAAATTAGTGAATACGCAGTTAGCGGTACCAATGAAGAGGGTGTCGGAAGTCCTGGAAGAAGTACATAATGGAAAGTTTGGTGCTCATCTCGGAGTTAACAGAACGATTGACAAGATCCGCGATAGATTTTACTGGGTCAACTACTGCCAGGATGTAAAATCATGGTGCCGGCAGTGTTCAACCTGTGCCTCAAGTCAAGGACTCCAGACAAGATCTAGTGAGAAGATTAAACAGGGTAATGTATGACTACCATTTGACTGTCTCGCTAGTGACCGAATGAAGGCTCGAAATGATCTCCAAGCTAACTTTATGGGATTTCAGATGAACGATAAAGTTTCGTTATATAATCCGCAAAGAAAGAAAGGAAGATCTCCCAAGCTATCGTCAGTGTGGGTATAGGGAAAAACGCGAGGTGCAGTTAGTTAATCATTGAGGGTTGAAATGTAAAGAGCTATTAGTCGCAAAGTTATAAGAGTAGTCCAGGGTGTTTAATTGTATAGAGTGATAAAGAATAATGAGAGTATTATTTTAAAATAGTAAAAGTTGTAATTTCGTCAGAACTCACGGGAAAAACGTAACAATACTATATACTTGTATAAACCAAACCATAATTTCCTAAGAGTACAATAGGCCCAAAATATGTAAAACAAATGTTGTGTGCCACTGCACTGCCCAGATCCATCAGATGGGCATTTCAGAGATGCAGGCGCATGGCAGGCAGAAACAGCAGGGGCTACGGAAATTTTATTTTCGTTTTTTTTTATATGCATTAAAAACTACTTAAAAAGGTAATTTTTTTGTATTAATTTTTTTATTTATGTATAAGTTTAAAGTACCTATGTTATCAAAATAATTTTGGATAGTGAGTAGGAATTGTTTGAAGTTTATTTAAAATTTAATTTTACTTGTTATTGATAAGACTTTAATGTTTATGGGATGTTTATTAAAAAGTACTGGTCCATAGTATGTAATAAATATTTGACATATTGAACTTTGCATATATGGCACCAAAGATACATGTACCTTTGATGGCACAAACAGGTCTCCCTGGTTAGCAGAACTAGTAGTATAAAATAAATTAGTTTGAGTCTTATTATTTTTAATTATATAGTTTATTGCACAGTGTACATATAGATTTCTGACCTTTAATACATTACAGATACAGGTCTATACAGGTCCTCTGAGGAATATCTAAAGGTTTTTATACATAATTTTTAATATAGAATTTTGGCAAACTATTACCTTTTTAAATGTGTTACTGTACACACTTCCACATACAATAATACAATATCTCAAATTAGATTCAACCAAGGAAAGGTAGACAATAGTAGGAATCTGTTTTATTAAGGATATCTCTAAGTTAATAAAATTTATGAAATATTTTTGTAATTTTTTTATTGAAAAACGCTACGGGGTCATCCCACCTGACATATTGATCCAAGAAAACTCCCAAATATTTTATTTTTTTTAACCTTTACCACTACGGAATAGTTGCACTGAGTATATTTATATTCTGACAGTTATTATTATGAATTTTTAAATTGGTTTTTAATGGCTGATCACCTGAAGAAGTACTAAAAGTCATAAATACGCTGATATACTTCATCCCAGGAATCCAGAGACAGAAAACAAGAGTACGGTGTCATCGGCGTATGACACAATGCTGCATTCCTGAAGAATATTTCCGATAATATTTATGTACATCAGGAAGAGAATGGAATGGGTCCCACCACAGTGCCCTGGGGTACTCCTATATTAATATATTGTGTTTCACTAAAAGTGTTATATATTTTAACGCATTTACTTTTTTGAAAGATAACTTTTTAACAAATTCAATGGTTCTTTCCTGATCCCTATTTCTTCAAGTCTATCAAAGAGTATATTATGAGATACTGTATCAAAAGCCTTACTTAGTTAAGTCTATAAACACAGCCAAGTTTTTCTTTTTGTTTTGCAGATTTGTTTTAATATTACTTAAAAGTTCAAAAACGGCATCCTCGGTGATTTTATTTTCTATAAAACCAAACTTTGTTGTAAAGTAAGTTTTAAGATACCAAAAATTTTACAATTTTTTCCTTCAAATACTTTTCAAAGATTTTGGCAAAACTATTGTCTTGTTGATAGATTTAATACGGGAGTTACAATTGATCTTTTCCATTCAGATGGAACAACAAAAGTGCTGAAGGACAAAGTAATTAAATATAATAAAGGCTTTAAAACATTTGTGTGAATGTTTTTAATCAAGACTTAAGTAATTTTGTCTTTTCCCGGGGCAGAACGGTTTTTTAAAGAATTTATGTGTTTAATCAATTCAGCTTTTGTCACGGGGCTCAAAAAGAACGAGTTTGCATTTTTGTTATTATTTATATGTCTGAAGTTTATATTTGTGCTAATATTATTCTGGATGGATCTTCCTACATTAATAAAGAAGTTATTAAACGCTTCACTTACTTAATTTTTCTTAGTAATAAAGAAATTGTTTATTTCCAATTTATAATTAATAGTTTTTTCTTTTTTTTTTTGTGTTTTAGTGGCCTCATTAATAATGTTCCAGATTTGTTTTTGATCAATTTTAGACTCAGTAATTTGTGACATAAAATAGGTTTGTTTTTGCTGTTTTAATAATATTATTTGTAAAATTTCTAAAGCGTTTATAATTATTAATGATTTCTTCGTCAGTATGCTGAGAAGCGCAGGTATATAAGATTTTTTTCATTGAATCTCTTTGGTTTATTGAATCTATGACTTCTTGAATAATTCAAGGCTTTCTTTTACAATATTTGCTTGCAAGTTTTATAATTGTTGTGTTTTTATCTATATATTTATTTAATTTATTTTTAAATTTTATATAGGCTTCATTAACATTGTCAGACCCGTTCCTATAGTATCTTGCGCCTACGTGAAAGTTTCTTTGGTGCGCCTCTAGTTAAAAAAATGGTCCTATTTATTTTTAATATATTTTGTGGAAAACTGGCAATGATTTGAAATGCAAAAAAACTGATAAAAAATTATTAGATAAAATATTTATTAAATTACCAAAACAAACAAAATCATATAAAATATTTGTAATTTTAGGGTATATTGGAACAATATACCATAAAGAAACAAAAAAAAAAAACGATATAATCAATATATCATTACAATTATTTACTTATTATTTACTTGATTATTTATGAAATATAATAAATAATAAAAACTAAAAGCAGTACATTCACAAGAAAATTAAAAGAAAAGAAAATTAACAATAGCAAAAACACAAAACAATATTATACCTAGTACTTATACGGTAGGTAACAGAAAGATTTTAATGATAAAAAAAAATAAACGTTTCAAAAATTTTTAGACATATTGAAATGATAAAATAAGATTTTTTTTTAATTTGTAATAAGAATACTGAATGACCGTTGATTTTGCGTCCCTAAAATGTTGCGGCTGCGTGTATGCAAGTCCTGCACGCTCGCCAGGAACGGCCCTGAACATTGTGATTAGTACTTATGTTTTCTTTCCAAGTTTCCTTATATATATTTTTTTGTATTTATATGTATTTGGGAATTTTTTCTAAATTTATTTAGATTATTTACAGACAATAAGGTAAAAATACTTTATTTCGTTTTTTTTAGCGTTTATATATTTTCAACTTTTAAAAATATATGATCCTTTAGATTCCTGTAGTTCTTTTGCATACCTATTGAGGTAAGCAGTAAAGACACAGATTATAAATAGGTACCATGGGCGTAGACAGGATTTTTTCTCAGGGGGGGCGAGCCGTAGACAAGGCCGCAGTAGTGGCAGATTTTGGGGGGCCACGCCCAATTTTTACACAAAAGTCATGAGTCGGTTAAATTCCGGCCCCCCCTGGCCCCTCCCTGTCTACGCCCATGATAGGTACTTCTTACGGCATGGTGTTTTAAAAATGTTAATATTTGCTGTTACGCCATAGTGTTAACAGCATTAGAAGAATGAAGAATGGTAATAAAATGGCGACATTCACTCCAACGAGAAGCTGTTCTAATAATTCTCCACTATCAGTGAGTGAAAAAGTTATTATTTTAAATAGTAGTTTTACTGTACAGGGTGGCTCGTATACGAGTCTATGTATGGGGAACTCGAAAATCGTAAGCGATGCAGTGCCGGTCATATTAGGTCAAAATTGTGCAGTTAGGTGCCTAATAAAATGCCGTTCTTGCATTGCCACTTTTTCCGCTCTATCCAACGGTGATACCCAGTTTAGAACCCGACGTTTCGTCTTCAAGGAGTCATCACCAACTTTCTTTTTTTAATTACGAATATTCATTTTGATGATATTGGCGTTTTTTTATAATTTTTTTAAATTTATATTTTTATTTTTTTATTATT
>MU186779.1:53413-75273 GCA_016904865.1 Pissodes strobi | reverse complement strand
TACTAAGGTAAAACTTATTTTTATGTAACCGATTTCAGCTAATCTAAAGTCTGGAAAACGGAAATGACGCATTTCCGAAAAACAAAATTTGTGTTTCTATGTTTAGACAGACGTTTTATAAACAAACAAAAACACAGTTCTTACATAACCCATTTCAGCTAAAAGAAAGTTTAGCCCTACTATGTCCAGTAATCTTCATTATAGCTTGATCACCTACTCAAGACTTAGATAAAGTGCTAACCGCCGTTGCTCTATGTGAATGGTTAGTAATTTTTACCTTTGCTGTAATTAAACCGATCTTCTTTGCACCTTGTTCAGTCCATTTTGAAATAGTATTCTTTCCAACAGGACAATCTTCAAACCAATTTCCATTCTTCCAGTTCGCATTAACGGTTAAAAACAGTCTTGGTGATTTTACATTATATCCTCTCTTAGATATTAGCAGGTGAAAATTATGTACAGGACACATATTGTTCCTTACTATTCGGAACTAGCCATTTTGAGTTTGCATTTTTTTTGTTTCCGCCTTGAGTGGTCTTGGAAAATATTGGGTTGTATTCAAGTCGACCTGTTTCAACACCATCATTTGTAATTTCTTTTTTAAAAAAATGAACCATACATGCATAAGCCTCGCCTCCTCTCCATGCTAACTCAGCCGAGGCAATATGAAAAAATTTTCTTTGTAGGTCGGGATTATTTTCCTGATAGATTAGCAATATTTTCTTGTATTCCTCGAAAGTCAGTGCTTTTGAACTAACTTTCCGCTTTTGTACGTCGGTTTGGAGAAGCTTTCGTTTAGCATTTCTAGCCATTCTGGCCTTTTGAAATACTATGTCTTTGAAAGGGTCGAATTTTATATGATACAAGTTAAAGTACCTTTCTTGAAGAAGCTATGCTGTTTGGTTCCAGATTTGTTTAATGACGCCTTCTTTGTAGTCTGAGCCATACCTTTTCCTCATATTAAATGCCCAGTCTTCCATAATTGAAGCTAGTATTGTTAATGGCGTATTTTCTTCAAGCTGAACATTTCTGTTGACACAAAACTCCTCAAATTGTGCCCATATAAACTTTTTTGCTCTTGCAGTATTTACTGGAACACATTTAATTGCATTTTCTCGTATCTCCCCAAAAAAAATATTAGTAAATCGATTTAAAGCCATTATGTAAATTACGATTTTTTTGACAAACGTCTGACGAAAATGGTAGGTAGGTAAAGTCGACTGGTGGCGCGGAAAAAAATTTCGAATATACGAGCTAGTAGCAAAATATTCACTGATATTTGAATTTGATTGGTTGAAAAACAGAATTTGATTGGTTGAAAGAAAACCGAGGTATATAGTCTTTATTATCATACCTACTAAATTATATGAATGGATATACATACTATAATCGATATACTACCATCAATCGATATTTTTTATTTTCAATTTTCAACGAATATCTATCTCAAGCCTCTATATTGAAATACCATGCATAGCAAAACAAATAAAAACTAACACAAAACATGCCCAGAATTGACAAAAAATGCTACTATTGTGTATGCAAATTCTCCTGCTCGATTTTATCTTCCAGGTTGTACACGTTATCCTAGTGTTCGCCCAAACCCTCAAACGCCAACTCCTCGCCTAAGTTGGTCGCAATATGTGGATGTTACCCAAGTTGATTTAGCCTCAAAAAACCCAGATAAAGACGCTACACTAGTCAAATTGCTAGATTCTATTTTATCACTGCTCGTAACAAGTCCTCAAGTGCTATGTAAAAAAGCGTGGACGGCAGTTGGCAACAAGATACAATAGTCTCCATAAAACGTTTACATTCATTTCTAGGGAAGATGAAAAATCTTGCTCAGAAAAAATCTTTATTCATAAGGAAAAACAGAACGAAGTGTCTTCGGACTCAGCCAGTGAAAGTTCATATCTATAGAAAACTGGTGAATCTACGGAAGAATTTAATGAAAATGATAGTGTAGGGTGCAATGTAAATGACGACAAAAGTGCCAGATCTGATAACTGAGTACAATGTGAGAACTATAATTGGAATTGATTACACGAAGTGCTACAAGTTTCCAAAATTGAGTGGTATATGTGGTAAATAATTAAAAAAAAAGATATTTTTCTAAAAGTTACATCAAAAGAATATATTACTATTTATTAGTTGTTTAAGATAACTTGTACCGGGTGGTCAGTTAAGAAGGGCACTCGGCCATATCTCGAAAAGTAATTATCGTAAAGCCTTGCGGTAAAAAATTTTGTAACTAAAGTGGCCAAGAGAAATCGCTGGAAATTATTTGTAAGTTTCTAAAATGACCGCCAGGTGGCGTACGCGCTATCTGGAATTTGAAAAGTTGTTTTTTTTTTCCAAATTTTCACCAATTAAGAATACTTGAAATGCAGCTAGTTCTAAGGCTGAGATAAATTTGATTCTTTTTTGTTGATAACTTTTTGCTCTATCTATTCAAATAAAGTGGTAGGCGATGTTCAAATGTTTTTCCAAACAAATGTCTATAAGTTCAAAACGGCTCAACGGATTTCAACAAACTGAGAGCTTTTCTTCAGCTATCAGATACTCTATGAACAAGCTGATTGCGATTGCTTACGTTGCGTTTTCTGACATAACCACAAATAAGACAGATTTTCTCAAAAATTTTAAATGCAACGATATCACTTTTTTACAGCTAAAGATAACCAAATGAGAGCTTAACACGTCAGTGAAAACCGCATCTCAATATCTCTTTCCTTATCTAAATTATAAATAAAAGTAATTTAAAATACGAAAAAATTCATATTTCAGGGAATGTTTCGGTATATATGTCGTTTTTAATTACTAATTATAGTTGTTTTACTAATTTTAGTTACAAAATCTTTTACCCCAAGTCTTTACATAGTGATGCAGTGCGCCAGACAAAAAGTTCCTGTAAATCGATGTTCTAGTTGTTTCCAGGTGCACGACGAACCGGTGCGCTCTTGCCGTCTGTCGTGACGGTCTGACAGGCGGTGCCAGGGGCGGGATGAGGCGGACCAAATCCTGGGATTATTTGCCGTGAAAGTGAAAGTAACTGTAAAACAGGCACATATCGGCCACATGTCTGCGGTGTTCCAGACTATCCAGATTCCGGGTCAACTCCGAGTCGCCGATGAGTCGCACAGCTCTTCTGCATGGAATCCAGCAGCTTTAGAGTGTGCTTTGGTGCGGCACCCCAGATGTGTTAGCCATATTCTAAGCATGGTATACAGTTTTTTGTTGCGAAATAACGCACCAAACTTCTGGAAGGCTGATTTTGCGATGGTAGCAACGTGGTCATGCCAGGACATATTGCTGTTGACCGCGACACAGTAGTCCGATTAACAAAGATGAAGGAATGGTCGATTCTGCCATAATGATTTATGTCTGCCTCCTTGGGTCTTTGCTGCATTGAACTGGACCAAATTTCTGTCCTCCCAAATTTGAACTTTCTCTAGGTCTTGATTAATTGCTGTAATCTGCTCCTGTCTGCGGTGATAAGTCTCAGTCGCTGGTAAAGGTTTTTCTGATCTAAATTGGGAGACAAGGGTACTGTCATCTGCAAAACTTTAAACAGGATTATTCGTTTCGGTCAGCAGGTCATTAATATAAAAACTCAATAAAACAAAAAGATCTCAAAATCTACAGTATCGCATTTATATTTTTTAATTAAAAGTAGGGTGACATGTTTCGCCTTTTTAAGGGCATCATCAGACCTGAAATTTTTTTTTAATTACATCACTAAAAGTGTAAAATAAACAGTCCCATATAAAAACAAATAAGCATTTGGTCATACATGAAATTTAAAGACAATAAACAAATACATAGCAGTAAAATACGCTTACCATTAAAATTATCAGTCCAACAGCACTGGCACACTAACAACAAATAAACCATGATGGTGCATTTTAACATAAAAACATCAAATATTCACAAAACAGTGCAGCTAGCGACATCTAATAATAAAACCAACAGTTACAACAAATTAACACAAAGGAACCTCAAAAATGCGTACGCTATACTAAATGCTAATGGTTAGTATTTAGGTTATTAAAAACAAGATGGGGCTCGTAAACAAATCTCTCATTAACACACGAGATGTCAGGGCTTTTGAACGCTCTACTTATTTCTAATGTTTCTAACAAATCAAGTTTTTTACTTTTATTGCAGGAATGAAGAACTCTAACATTTTCATTTGGTGGAAAACTGTGTTCACACGAAAGCAAATGATTTGCAAATGAGGATTTAGTTTCGGTGATGTCTGTGTCCTAGAGACGGAACTGTGTCTTTTAACCTAACTAGGTGTTTCTTTAAGTTGTTATCTGTTTTAAAAGATGTAGAAATACCATAGGGAGAAAAGAGTCTGGCAATTTTGGTGGATAAATGGCCAAAGTATGTAAGTGACCTGAAAGATGAAGGAATGGTCGATTCTGCCAGATGTATTTTCATTATGTATTATAAAGTTGTAGGAGAGTGCATATTTATTTCTATATTTAAAAAACATTTTATTAATTGATTTAAGTGGAAAGAAGTTATTTGTTGCAATCTGTTTAATGATGGAAAATTCTTTATTAAATGAAGTTCTGTTTAAAGGTATGTTGAAAAGTCTGTAAAATAAAGAATGAAATGCGGCATATTTATGGGAAACTGGTGAATTTGAATTGAATGGGATGGCACTGTCAGTAGAGGTAGGTTTTCTGAAAATTTCAAATTCTATTCTATTATTAGCTCTTTTGAGGTATTGATCTAGAAAAGCTAAAGAATTGTCAGATTCTCTCTCCATAGTGAACTCAATTTTTGGATGTAGAGTGTTAATGAAAATCAAAAATTCCGACAACAGCTCGTCTCCCCCGCTCCAAAGCATACAGACATCGTCAACGTACCGTTTATAGAAAACAATAGAGTCTCCATACTTACTACCCATAATTTTTCTTTCTAAGTTAGACATGAACACTTCACTAGCAAGCAAGATCCCATGGCCAACCCTTCTTTTTGTTTGAAAAACTTTCCGTTATATTGGAAGAAATTTTGTTCTAAGACAATAGTGAGGAGTAATGATGGGTTTTCGGCTAATAAGGGATCCAACCTATTTTTCAGCATTTTCTGTACCAAATCGATACAGTCCTGAGGAGGTATGCTGGGAAACAAATTCTTAACATCCAAGGATACCAGAACTGTATTGTTAAGGATGTTTAAAGTTTTTATTTGTTTGCAGAAATCAACCGAGTTCTTTATTGAAAAAGGAGACACAAAACCGGTGACTTCTTTTAAAATCCCATTGAGCCAAGAGGAAAGCTTATACACAGGTGAGTCTACGAATGATACTACCGGTCTAGTAGGTCTATTGTCTTTGTGTATTTTAGATAAACCATATAGGAGTGGTGTTTTGGCGTTCATAGGGTAAAGCTTATATTTATTAGAGTTAAAGTATTCAATAGTGATTAGTGTCATGTCTAGAGCTCTCTTTACCTTGTCAAAAAAGTTGGTGGGGTCTCTAGGGAGAAGATCGAAGTCTGTAGAACTTAGGAAATTTGATACCTTGTCAATGTAATCTATCCTCTTTAAAGCAACCAAACAGGAACCTTTATCTGCCTTCGTAAAGACTAAATCATTATCTTTAATTTTCTTTTTAATAGAAGAGAAAGTTTCTATTAGAAAAATATCCACCTTCATGCCTATCCGGTTGATTGAGCACTGATATAATTTTAGCTCTGAGGATATTCTTATTAACAATGTCAGTCGACTGTAGAATATTTTCAGCCTCTATGGCAAGTGTTTCTTTGGCCTGTTAATTTTATTATGAAAGTTAAACTTTAAATTATTGTTAAGAAAGTTTGTTTCTGCGTCAGAAAAAACTACATCAGATAAATTTAAAAAACGGCCGTGAAAATCATGATTATAATTGGCTAGATTTGTTGAATTATTTTCTCTTGATGATCGGGTAGCTTTTCTTTTAAGAGCACGTATCTTGTTACTCAGCTTGTAAAAACGGTTCCCGCCGTCTTGTTCCACTTCATCCCGAAACTTATAATCTAACAAAGTAAATTCTAAGTGGGCAAGCATCGCATTTAAAGTAAAGTAAGTAAATTTTAACTTGATTTTAATATTGTTAAGATTATTGTAGTGGAATTTTACCTCTTCTTTGAGCCAAAGTCTTCGTGCGGTTTCTATTGCTCTTCGTGCGGATGGTGCTTTGGACTTGCACTTTAGTGATACAAACTTAGGTGTCAGGAGGAGATGAAGACACTGCTGGATAAACCATATCTTCAAAAGGGTGTTTTTTCTTGAAATGAGGCTTCTTCGGTATATTCGGATGAGCGATGCTTGTTCAGCATTTTTTAAATCGTAAAATTCATCCATTATTCATTAATATAGATGAGAAACAGAGTTGGTGAAATTATTGCGCCCTAAGGCACGCCCGTCTTAATGGTGAATGTGTCTGAGATGTGTCCATCAACTGCAACGTGCAGAGATCGGTTTTTAAGGAAACTGGCAAGACAGCTTCCGAAGGCTGGCAGTTTGTTGAGCAATCCGTCATGCCAAAGTCTGTCGAATGCCTTCGAAATATCCAACGCAATCGCTCAAGACTCGTCGTAGTTCTCAATTGCCCTACTCCATATATGAGTGTCATATTCGGCCAATATATCTCCTGTCGATCTCTCTTTGCGAAAGCCGTATTGATTATCGCTGATTATTCTGTTGTTCTCGAGGTACTTGAGCAGTTGCTGATTGACTACACGTTCCATGACTTTGGAGATTATGGAAAGCCAGGGCAATTGGGCGATAGTTTGAGGGCGTGGTTTTCTTGCCATTTTTGGAACAGGTTGCACTTGAGCGACTTTCCAAGAAGATGGGTAAATCGCTTTTCGGAAGGACAGATAAAAAAGTTTGGAGAACACATTTGTTAGTTCGTTGGCGCAGTTCTTTAACACGATGGCAGGTATTTCGTCCGGTCCTGATGCCTTTTGCGTATCTAGTTCTTTAGGGATTTTACCAATATCACGGTGATGAAACTTGACTTCTGCCATAGTAGTGTTAATGTTTGATATAATGGGGTGAGCCTTGCCTTGGGACACGTCTAAGGTTGAGTGCGATGAAAACATTTTTGCGAGCATGTTTGCTGTTTCCTTGGCTGTAGTCGCCATGATGCCACGTTCGCTGTCAAAAATGGGAGAGTCGTTTTTGTAAAGTTATTACTTACTGCCTTTCCTACCGACCGAAAATTCCTGGAGCCACTGGGGCATTGCAAAAGATTATTATTCCTGATCCTTTGATTGTGTTTGTCCTTAGTTTCGTCGATCACACGTTTGCATTCATTTCTCGCTTCATCACAATAATTGCGATTTTTAGCGGTCTGATTTTGCTGCCAGTACTTGTAGGCTTGCTGTTTAAAACCTACAGCTTCGCATCTTCTGTCGAACCAGGGCTTTCCTTTTGACGGTAACTTGACGAATTTGGGATGTATGCTTCTATTCCTGAGGACATTACTTGCGTGATCTCTTCGCAGCAGACTGATGGGTCATCAGTGCCAAAGCAGACGTCGAGCCAAGGAAAATCTAGGTAGAACTCCCCTAGATCGTCCCAGTTTGCAGAATTGTAATGCTAGATTTTACGAGGCAATGGCGGATCCTTCTGTAGAAGTGGCAATTCACAAACCGTTGTAATAAGTTTGTGGTCGGAAGTACCTAATGGCGGACCAACCGTAATTGTGTACTGGTCAGGATTGGTGGTTAGAAAAAGATCCAGGAGAGCGGCGAATTCGCCCGTCTCTGAGATTTGAGTTGATTCGTCTACAAATTGAGAAAGCCCGCAACTGATGGCAAATGCTTCAGCTTCTCTACCTTCGCTGTCGGTATTGTTGTGATGTTTGAGCCAGTTGGTGTTGTGGCCATTGAAATCTCTCAGAACGTTTATTTCTGAACTGGGGTGATCGACCTGTAATGAATCAAAAGTGGTAGCTAGTGTTGTAAAAAGGCTTTGGTAGGCTCTATCGCTCGGAGGGCGATAGAGACAGCATATAAACTTGATTAATCCCTTGGCGGTGAACTTGAGCCACACGACGTCAAGGTTGCTCGGTTCAATTGTTTTCTCGCGGTGACATGAAAGGTCGCTTCGGACAAAAAGGCATATTCCGAACTTATATCTAAATCGGGTGTGTAAGTTGTAACCAGAATAGGGGTAGTTTACTGTTGTTGTTGATGTTGTTGTTGTTGTAGAACATACTTGTGTTTCTGTAAAGGCTAGTATGTGTAGTGTATTTGCTTGTAAATGTTGGCGTACCGAATTTATGTTTGTATTTTAGGCCTCTTATGTTGCAGAAATCTATTCTAATTTGGTTCGGTATCTATGCTGTCTGTGAAATGAGGAATGAAGGGCTTCCAGGGCCATCCGGCGCCAGGAGATCCGAATGGCCGGGGAGTTTGTCTCCGGAATATTTTGATCCTGGAAGCACCATCATGTCCATATATTCCTGCTGTGGAATCCGGAACCACCAGCGCGGAAGCTGCTGGTGATTCAGGGAAACCACTTAGCAATTCCCAGCACTGATGGGGTGATCTTTAACCGGGCGATGCGAGTAGGCCTATGCATCTACCACCTAGGGCCGCTTCCACTGGAAGCATTGACCTCAGACTCAGCCCTTTGGTGGTCCCTAGTCCGACAGTGGTAAGATTGGTGTTTGTCGGATCACTCCTCAGTGATCGGCTCCAGATTTTGTACTTTGGTATTCTCCAGCCTGGAGGAAGATGGGATTTGATGGGCCACATCCCGTGGCAAACTCGGAATGGCGAAGGCGTCACTCCCCGTAATCAAACTGCTCTCACCAGTTTATGCACTGTGATATAAATACACAAAAAAGTGAAAGAAGGTCTCTTCTTCTAATGTGTTGAAGCAAATTCCTTCCGATGTTATGCAGGTTTATTTACCACCAAATAGCTTTCTTCTGGGGCTTCGCTCAAAAATGAGGTCATACGTTTACGTAGAAGCACTATTAACGTCATGTGGCAATGCCGTGAAGACTTTCGATTCAAAAATTATGTAGGCTTCCTTCGTAGATTTATTCATATTAATATTTTCCATTGCTTGAGGTTGAATTATCCATTTCTTAGAAAATAGCTATTTTCGGTATGACACTTTTTGCTGCATTGTGCAAGTTGTCATGCAGGTTGTCAAGTTCCTGTCGCATCACTTTATTAGTAGTACAATTGTAGATTTACAAAAAAGAAATATCACTTCCTTCAGAACATAAACAATAGCAAAATATTACTGACATTGGTAGTTGCTATGGCGATGATGATGATTAGGACTAAATTATTTAGTAATGTTAATCGTTATTTTAATTATATTTAATCTGTTTCAACACCTACTGTTCTGTAAGTTCGATTTATAATATCTAAAAAAGAAGATTTGATTTGCATTATTTTACATAATTAATTGCAACATCTACCGATGTTTTCGTGAAAATAGGTCTAGCCATTTGCATGTATTATAAGCATATTATAGTTTTAATTATTGCAAAATCGTTTAATATACTGCGATTGATTTCATATCTTATCCTCGACCTTTATTAGTTCACGGCATGTGGCTACGATTTTTCGAATTTTAAACACAGTGCCCAAACAGCACATCTCGTATCTTCTGGCCACTAAATAATCCGAGATGTGATCATATTTTGAAAAATGTTAAAAATATGTTTAAATTTCACGAACAATAATGATAGGCACCTAGTTGCGTCGCAAAAGTAAGAAGTTAAATATAAGAAAGTTGAATTTACTGCGGATTGGATTTAGTTTTAGCGTTAATCTCTCGAGAACCACGAAAAGAGGCAGGGACAGGCCCTGCTTTTCACCTTAGCTTTTGCTTCCGGGGTGACTCCTATTTATCCAAAAATCTCATGCAACTTGCATCCGTATTCGTTAAAATGTTAAGGACTGTTTCAAGTAAATTAGTACTTTCAATCAATATTGTTTTGATATAGCATACGTCGTGAACTTTTCTCAAAACACAACTGCTGCTAAAACAGATGGTATAAAATCAAAGCCCAATAGCCCCGAAAATCTGTGAAATTTTGTATAATTCTCCATCAATCAGGATTTATATGATAAAATGTGCTTGTCGCGTTAATACTGTTACTACTGCAAATTTGAAAAACACTTTTGGCACAATTGTAAATAATAAAATGTTTAATAAATTATAATTTTTAGATTAATATAAATATTGTTCCTTCACCCAAAAATACTCTCTTCAAAAATTGAATATCACAACATTATTAAAAAATTAAAAAAGAAAACGTAACTCGGATACCTTTTAAGTTACTTTAGTTTATATTTGTAAAATTTGCTACACAAATTCTATATGTTTAATTTAATATTTTTTGTTAAAGATACATATTTTTAATACACACAGAAATACAGAAACAAAATAAAGATTTTACTACCAAAACTAAAATAACTTCAGGACATGTTTTAATAAACTTTAATTATTGTAGATATTTGACTATCAGTTTCATGTTAGATTAAATGTTCGAACTAGTTGACAAGCGCTGCTAAGCCGAAGAACAATCTTTCAAATTTCACATTCTAAAGTTGCCTTAATTTTGATTCGAGACTTCATCAATTCGGTTTTTCACCGCCTATATTTTTTGAGGTTCTGACATTATCAATAATCTTTGAAGCGACGTATTTCAAATAAAACTGCGAGCTGCTCATTTTAAAGTTCACAACCGTTCAATTTATTCGTCAAGGATGATTATCTGCTATGGTGGCGTCCCATCATGGTTGGAATATGATCCATTTAAAACAATTATTCGCAGTGGTGTATCTATACTGCCATTTAGCAACTTCATGTAATTGGCGCTATTTAAACAGCTATCAATAGAAAATGGCTCAATAACTATACACTACCGGGTAACGAACATATTGTCACTTACTATTCATTACAGCATCAGCAGTCGCACTTTTGAAAAACTCACGAATTTTTGAAAAACAAATGGAAGCATAAAAATATGCAAGAAATTGGTTATTTGCAGTTAGTAAGATCATTTTAACACTGAAACCAGAACTTTTGTTTGGGCGCGTTTCATTTAACGCCATATATAAGTAATTTGCAATAATCTTTTAAAAACGTATATTTGCTATTTTTTTTTGTATGGAAGTGGCACACACACTTAAGAAAGATCCTATGGCACTCGACGAGTGAAATGTAGATATTAATTAGGGGGAAACATGTTCTGGGAGTAAGTTCCACAGTGATGCAGGGGAAGCGATGTTCTAGGTATTTCCAGCTGTACGACAAACGAGTGCGCTCTTATCGTCTGTCGTGACTGTCTGGCAGGCGTTGCTGGTGGCATCTACCGTGAAAATATCTATAAAACAGGGACATCACGGCGACATGTCTGCGGTGTTCCAGACTATCCAGATCCTGGGTCAACGACGAGACACGCAGCTCTTTTCTGAATGGATCCAGCAGCTTTAGGGTGTGCTCAGGAGCGGTACCCGAAATGTGTGAGCAATAATATAAGCACGGTCTTATTTGCGCTTTGTATTTTTTGTTGCGAAATGGCGCACCAAGTTTCTGTGAGGCTGATTTTGCGATGTTAGCCGCGTAGTCATGCTAGGACATATTGCTGTTGACCGAGATACTCAGTAGTCCGATTGCGAGGAGGAAGGAATGATCGATCAGCCATAATGATGTCAGGGCCCGCTGTACTTTCTTTCTTGGTAAACGTGGCTGCCTGGATTTTTGCTGCATTGAACTAGAGCAAATTGCTGCCGCCCCAAGTTCAAACTTTCTCCAGATCTTGACTAATTGTTGTAATCTGTTCCTGTCTGCGATGGTAAGTCCAAGTCGCTGGTAAAGGTTTTTCTGATCTAAACTCGGAAACAAAAGGTTACTGTCATTTGTAAAACTGCCAATATTGATTTCGGTCAGCAGGTAATTAATATAGATGAGGAACAGAGTTGGTGAAGGTACTGCGCCGTGAGGCACGCTCGCATTAATGGTGAATGTGACTGAGGTTCATCGACTACAACATGCAGGTATCGGTTCTTAAGCAAACTGCCAAGCCAGCTGCAGAGAGACGCTGGCAGTCTGAACGACGGCAGTTTGTTGAGCAATCCGTCGCCAAACTCTGTCGAATGCCTTCGAAATATCCATCTCCCCAGATTTTCGGTAGTTCCCAATTGGCCTACTCCATATAGTTGTTTATAGAGGGGCTCAAAAAAATTCGAAGTTGTTAGTGAACACCTGATATGGTGCTCACAAAAATGCTCTGATCTGGCTACATCCAATGATGGTGATCTTCAAGTCCTGGAGGATCTAAGAACCATCATTTGTGAACTTCAGTCCGAAATTGCGGAAAAAAATAATCATATAACACGTTTAAAGCGTAGTTCGGTTACTTTTTGTGAGGAGGCAACTAGAACAGAACAGGAATACGCTAAAGAAATTCAAGCGCTTACACAGAAAAATAGTGAGCTTAGACAGCAGCTAGATGCTCTAATTGAACTTCCCAATAAAAAGTCCAGTGAGACTCAAATGGTTACAGTGGTGAAAGACGGTCAAACTCAAACAATGAACTCCAATACAAAGTCATCCGAATTTGTTCAAGTCCAGCCAGTATGTATAGAACAATATACTCAGGCCTAGAATGATGAAGATCTATACTCTCCTTGATGGCAACTAATCAACAATTACGGGAGAGTTTGGTTGAATTGGAGGCAACTTGTGCATCTTTGATGACTAGCTTTGAGGTGCTGGAGGAACAAAATAAATTGTTCTCGAGTGAAATTCACATGTTAAAAAGCGATTTAATTGGATACTGCACTTCTAAGAATGGAGTTTTACCAGGCTTAGGTGCTTGTTCCCTAGAGGATGAATTGGGAAAGGTGTTGGAGCTCCAGACCAGTGATACCTCAGGGATTTCAGCAAGCAATGACAGGAACGTGGAAATTAATGAACGTAAAATTAAAAAACTTGTTTTCTTGACAGATGATTATGGAAAAAATATGTATCTCATAAAAAAATACTTCCCGGATTTTACAGTTTAGATTATATGTAAGCTTTTTGCCCGTTTTGATGAAATTGTTTCAAGTGTGGATTGCTTCACAAATGAACTTACAATGTCAGATTTTGTTATAATCTTGGCAAGAGTTAATAATGACGATATTAGGTCAAAAATATTACATTGTTAACAAATAAATGTTTTTTAACAAACTTAGTTTTATGTACTATACCCGTTAATGTTAATTGTAACAATTCATATAGATTCTATAAGTTAAATAATAAGATTTTTGGTTGTTCATCTCGCTTGGGTTATTATTCGAGTAATATTAGGTGTATTGATTTGCGAAATATTTTTGACCACGGTTGTTTTTTTGAAGGTAGTATGTACTTGAATTATAGAGGCAGGCAGTTATTGGCAAGCAAAATATTTTTAAATGTTAAACACTTTTCTACGGATGACTTATTTACAACATAAATACCACTTAAAACTGTAACTGCAAATGCTGAGTTCTCTCCTGCTGATCCAGATGAGATGCGGCATTCTGACTTTATTGGAGTGGTTGATTCTCAGGCCGATGCTTCGGGCCTGCATGGTGATCCACCTTTTTTAGACAGACAGATGGAACCAATCATAATACCATAAATAAAGTTTCATTTTTAGTATTAAATGTCCGCTCAATTCCTTATAAGGTGGATCATCTTACTGTATTCCTGGAGTATCATAATAATCCAGACTTCTTGTTTTTAACAGAACATTGGTTGAAACCAAATGAACCGCTTTATATTCCTAACTACTATTTGTTGTCCTCTTTTTGCAGATGTAATTGTGTAGGGGGGGGCACGGCAATATTTATTCGTAAAGACATATCTGAGTATATAAATTGTATTGATGTAAGTTACTATAATGAGTTGCTGGTTGAAGGAGAGTTTGAGTTTTCAATTGTTCATCTTAAACTATTGAATACATATTTTTTATGCATTTATAGGCCGCCTACTAATATTAACGCTGGTGATTTCTTTAATCGGTTAGAAATGTTGCCCTCTGAAATGAAAAATTCAAATATTTTGCTAGCAGGAGATCTCAGGAGTACTAAATTCCTTAGATTTCATAAACAAAATTAAAGGTACGAACCTTAAGGAAGGTGAAATTTTAATCTCGTTTGATGTTTGCTCATTGTTCCCTAGTGTACCAATCCCACAGACCTTGCAATACCTTGGGGAATTACTAGAGATGAACAATTTTGATAACGAAATCAAACAAGAATATTTAACTTTAACCAAACTTTGCATGGATCAAAATTATTTTCAATATAAAAATAACTATTATCAACAACTTGAAGGCACGGCAATGGGCAACTGTTTATCGCCGTTCTTAGCTAACCTTTTCATGAGTAAATTTGGAAATGAAATCAGTCAGGAGTTCGAATATTTTCCAAGGGTATGGTACAGGTATGTGGATGACATTTTCGCGATTTTCGACACAAAAACCGCTAATATCGAAGATTTTGTAACCAAACTAAATAACCGTTTCCCCACCATTAAATTTACTTATGAAGTCGAGAACAATGGCAAACTTCAATTTTTGGATACTTTAGTGATTAGGAACGATAATAACACACTTGAATTTGATATTTATAGAAAAAGTACTGCCACTAACCGATATATTCCTAATGACTCCTTCCACTGCGACCAACACAAATTGGCCAGCTTACATTTTTTGGTACACCGTATGGTTAACTTTCCTCTCAGCAGAGAAAGATTTAATAATGAAAAGGAGACAATTAAGAATATAGCGAAAGGTAATGGTTTCAATACTAACTTAATAAATAGACTAGTTAATAGGCATTTGTTTAGAAAGACCATTCGTGATTCCACTTCTTTCGTCAATCAGGATGAAAATACAAAATATGTCTCGATACCATATAATCCTCAGTATACTAGAGGGCTTCAAAAAGTCTTTAAGGAAGTAGGTTTAAAATTAGTATACCAAACTCAGTTCAACATTAAGAAATTATTAGGTGGTCCAAAGGACAAAATTGAAATATTAGAAAGAAGTGGAATATATGAAATTGGATGCATGGATTGTAACCAAAAATATGTTGGGCAAACTAGAAGATCTATACAAACGAGATTCAAGGAACACATAGCTCATTTAAAGTATGGTAGAACAGAAAAATCAAGTGTTGCCGAGCATGCTTTTGATAACAATCATAGAATAACAATTAAAAATTTAAAATTAATTCATAATATAACTGATAGGAGATTATTAGACGCATATGAAAGTATGGAAATTATGAAATGTAAGAATAGTTTAAATAGAGATAGAGGGCCTATTCCGTATAGTCCATTGTATTGGTTGATCAAGCGTGACTAGTGGGATTCCATAATTGATTCCTTTGGTTCCGCTTGATTAAGCAAACTTTTAGTATAAAAACGAGTTAGATAGAGTTTTAAATTTAGTTTTAATCATCTCCTGATGATGCTAACATGGTTAGCGAAACGCGCGTCGAGTGCAATAATTCTGTTTCGGTATTGTGGATAAAACTCCGTTTTAGTGCATGTTGCCGAAGGTTCCAAACCCCAACATAATAAATTATCTAGACAACGACTTGCTGCAGACACAAAATTTGACTGATTTGTTCGATTCTTATAATCTAAAAATGTTTGTTAATAGTCCTACGCGTATTACTAAAGGTTTATGCAGTCTTATTGATTATTTCTGAATCAATGTTTGGGATATAATTGACTGTGAAGCTAAGGTAGTATCTTCAGATATCTCAGATCATGAAGCTATTATAGCATATATTAATCAGCAAATTAAAAAAATAAAAAAGAATAAAAAAGTAGATTTTTTTGCAAGTCTAATTGTAATAGATTTAGATCTGACTGTGAAAAAATAGACTGGCTTGTGGTGGAAGATCCATCAGATCCTTCTTTAATATGACAATTGTCGATTTATTTAACAAAAATTTTCCACTGAAAACTATTAAGGAAAAAAGTAGGAAGCCTTGGATAACTAAGGGCATAAAAACATCAGCTAAGAATTTAAGATTTATACATACCCTAACCAAGTTTTTTCCCAATCAGTTTCTTAAAATTTTCTACAATAAATATAGATTAGTTTATAGAAAAATAATAAAAAATGCGAAAACACTATACTATTCTAATAGGCTTCATAGTGCTAAAACTAAAAAGCACGGAAACTTGGAAAATCGTTAATGATTTGAGGGGTAGGAAAGGTAGGAATGGAAATCCTATGCATGAACCCGATCTGACCTCTGATGAATTTAGTGAATTTTATTGCTCTGTGGCAGAAAGGTTGATGTCTCAGATACCATCAGGAATTGATCCTATTAGTTATTTCAAGCATATCTCGGTCCCAAAATCTTTTACGCTTTTTCATACCAATTTTAATGAAATAATAACAGTTCTTAGGCAAATCAAAAATAAAAACTCTTCAGGAATTGATAACCTCTCGGTGAAAATATTTGATAATTTACCTGATTGTGTCCTTGATGTCCTCGCTGGGTTTATAAATGTTTCTTTTAATAAGGGTATTTTTCCGGCAAGTCTAAAAACGGCAGTTGTGAAACCTCTTTTTAAGGGTGGCATTACTACTGATCCATCGTGTTACCGCTCAATATCGTTATTACCTACTCTTTCAAAAATTATCGAAAAGCTTGTAAAATCGAGAATGTTGTCTTTTCTCCAGCAGCACAAATTACTCAACGTGAATCAGTTTGGCTTTCAAGATAAAAAAAAAGTGCTAGCGATGCAGTGTTCAGCTTTCTTCAGGGATTGTATTTTGGCTTGAATGAGGGAGAAATAGCGGCGGCAGTTCGACTGTGTAAGTCATAAAATATTGTTACAGAAGCTTTTACTTTATGGCTTCAGAGGCAACACGTTAAGTTGGTTGCGTTCGTTTCTTTCCCATAGAAAAAAGGTTGTGAAAAACCACGGGGATGTATCGTCAGTACGAATCATTGAAAATTGGGTGCCTCAGGGCTCAGGGGGTCATTGTTGTTCTTGATTTACATTAATGATTTGGCGTATATCAGTATCAATATTAATGCATCAATTACTTTATTTGCTGAAGATACAACTATCCTGTGGTTGGGCACTGATAAAGTTATTCTGAAGGATACTATCAACGGTGACATTCTCTTAGTTAAGCAGTGGTGTGATAGCAATAAGGTAACTTTTAATATTTCAAAAACTTATTTAATTTCTTTTAAGTGTACTGTTAATAACATAAATTTAGACAATCAGACTCTTATTACTAGGGAGTCTTCAAAGTTTCTGGGATTAGTGATAGACTCAAAACTCAATTTTAAAGAGCATATTCATGTTCTGCGCAAAAAGATAGCCTCCGCATGTTTTGCCTTACCAACTGTAAGGAATGAGTTGGGCCATAATGTTGCAAGAGGTGTATATTTTGCACTTGTCGAATCCCACCTTAGGTACAACATTCAATTTTGGGGATTTGCCAGCCATCAACTTATTCTCCAAGTGTTCATTTTACAAAAAAGAGCTGTTAGACTTATATGTGGGGTTGGTTGCAGGGAACATTGTCGTCCACTCTTCATACGGGAGAAGATTCTAACATTAACTTGTCTTTTTGTTTTGCTTACGGTTGAAATGGTACATAAAAAATATAGAAGCCCTAATAATAAGAGCAATGTAAGAGTTACTAGATTCAATGGCTCCAATCTGAGTTTGGGCATCGCAAAAAGCGCTCTAACCAAGAACTCCATAATATATGAGAGCATAAAGCTCTATAACCGCCTGCCTCTTGAGATTAAAAGCCTGGATAATGTCGGAATTTTTCCCAGAGAAGTAAAGAGGCTTTTGCTTTTAAAGGCCTATTATTCTCTGGAGGAATTCTACAATGATAATTAATATAACTAATGTATTTTAACTTTCTCTTAGACATTTAAGAATGTACGTGTGTGTTTGGTTAAGTATTGCGTTCTTTTTTTTCTTCTCTTTCAGCTTTGTAAATGAGATCAGATTGATCTTCTTATAATAAAGCATTTTTTGACTTTGACTTTGACTTTGACATATATGAGCATCATAAGCCAATATATCTTCTGTAGATCTCTCTTTGCGAAAAGCGTATCGGTTATCGCTAATTCTTCTGTTGGTGTCGAGGTGCTTGAGTAGTTGCTGATTGACTACACGTTCCATGACTTTGGAGATTATTGGAAGGCAATTTGGCGATAGTTTGAGGGCGTGGTTCTCTTGCCTTCTTTTGAATAGGTCGTACTCGAGCTGACTAGCAGTATTTTTACTGTACCTATTAGAAAGCCTGCCTCCTAGTAATATGAATTTACAACAACAATAAATAATTTAAACAAAACGTATCTTTCGGTGTCATTATTAATCACTCTTATTGAACATTTTGGGCGTGCATTTATATGCAATCACAAATAAGGGTTCCTCAATTTGAAACAATATTCTTTTCAAAATAATACTTATGGCTTGCAGATCCAAAGTCCATAAATAATTACAAAAATAGATTTTTTCTAAGTATGAAATTGTTTATTTTATTTTATTGATTCACTAGATATTATTAATCGTCTAAAATTATTTTTGTAGACAGCTCTAAGTTATAAAATAATTTTAAGTGCATACCTGGAGATGCAACGCTGTTTCTGTCGTAATTTTCACCGCGACCTGAATAGCTATTACCAATCAAGAAGAGCTAACCAACCTGTAAAAGAATAACAATAGATTAATCGCCGAAAACTAAATGAGATAATAATCATGAATATCTTCAATAAAACAGGACAAATACAAGTTAAAATTGGTTGATTCTCAGAAAAAATAAAATTTAATCATACAAAGCATTGATCAAGAGTGTCGCGGGGCGATTGCCGGGGTGCAACGGTTTTTGGAATACTTATATTTACTTTTGGCATATTTATTAGGGTACATAGAGTATACAACAGGGAAAAACCCAAGTTTTTTTGTACAAAAATGTGAGACTACCGGTGATGCTTATGGACTCTCAGTAATACGTTATTCACGAAGTGCCATGAGCATCACCCGTGGTCTCAAACTATTCAACACAACTTAAATAAGCAACTTAATCTATATCTAATGGCTTCCTGTAAAACAAATGAAGCATATATGTATATATATATATATATATAAAATTAATGAATTCAAGAATTGATTTACACTACGCCCAGAGCAATGTCAGGAATATACCAATTCCTGGTTGGAGACATGTCTTGAATCGCATCAAGCTCAATGCTCCATGTCCACAATGAAAACACAACGACAAGAGTGAGACTCATGAAAACCTTCCACCGATAGTTTCGTCCTTTCGGGACTCATCAGAGGAACGTGTGTGTGCTTTCACCCACTAGAACCTGACTATCTGTGAATGGTATTGATACCCTGATGAACCTACCGGAAAGAAGGCATTTACCAGCCGTCACTCGAACCGAAAATGCTCCATTGTGTCTGGACAAGCCCCGTGTTGGGCTATATGTGATAAGATTGGATCAGCAGAAACAACTACTCCGAGAGCTTATACCCCTACCGGCATTGAATTATACTGCGTATATTCTTCACATTGCTCTGCGTGTAGTGGGAGGCACACATATTAGGGAGGCACACATATTAAGAGGCACACCCAAAAGATAGACATATAACACGTAACTAAAAGCAGACAAAAAACAAAACATACTATCGAAGACGGTGCAACAACATGCACGATATAAAATTTCGAACTGCGGTACTGATGTTTGCTCGCATTCATCCTATAAACGCCTGTTTTTTTCCCATGTTCGGTTTTTCTTTATTATTAATTTTAAATTATTTATAGTAGAATATTCTTATTATAATTCACACGAATGTTGATTGTGAACTACGGCAGAAGGAAACCCAAACATATAATAAAATAAAATAAAGGGGGGGGGGAGGTATTGTTATTACATTAAATAAAAAAATATATATTGTAATTATAAAACGTATTAATTTACAGACGATGTATGTATGAAGCTAATACTTCTCAAAAACAAAAACTTCCGTGATTAAGTTATTGCCTCAACAAACATAACAATCAATTTAAAACATTAAAATAGATTTTATTAAGGTTTTTGATCTCCGATTTGTCGTTGCCAGCCTGTGGATTCTTTTTAATTTCAATCATTTCATAGAATTCTCATTTTTTTCTATGTGGTTCGGTTCTTAAGATGTTTGTTCTTTCGAAATCAAAAGTGTGTTTAGAATCAGTTTCATGTTTTTTTAGTGCAGTCATATTTTTTCGATCATATTTATGTCCGTTTAGTCGATTTTGTAAATATTGACTAGTTTGGCCGATATAACTTGCTGGACAGTCCCTACAGGGTATTTGATAAACGACATGTCTTTTTTTATTTTTCCGATTTTCGCTTTTTAGTTTGCTAAAGTTATTTTTCAACAAGTTATGCCCCTTGTGTTATGTGTTATGTCATGTTTCTTAAATAATTTTTGAAAGTTTTCAGATAGATTGGGTATATAAGGTAGAGATAAAAATTGTTTTTTATTTTTTGTTTGTTCTGAAATTTCAACTCTTGTTTGCCCACCATTATTAAATATTTCTAGTCTGTTTTTGAAAGTTGTTTCAATTAATTTTTTAGGATATGAGCTTGAGATAAGTGCATCTTTGGCTTTTTTTATGGATTTATGCAGATATTCGGGGCTACTGAGGTTGATGGCACGGTCAGCCAGTCCTATTACAACAGATTTTTTTTGGGAGATGTGGTGTTGTGAATTATAATTAAGATAGCGCCCAGACTAGGTTGATTTCGTGTACCATTCGGTAAGAATTTGATTATTTTTGCGGTGTAAAGTCATATCAAAGAAGTTGATGCATTCATTTTTCTCGATTTCTATCGTGAACTTAAGTTTTTTGTGGTAGTTGTTGAATTTATTTAAAATGTACATATCTTGGTTTTTTGGGACAGTTAGAATGCAGTCGTCGACATAACGATAAAAAAGGACAAAGAAAAATCGAGTCCCGCGATGACTTCAGTTTCTAAATACTATTTGTGCTATGACGCTAGAGATGGACGCACCCATAGCACATCCTTCAATCTGCTTGTAATAAGAATTGCTGTACTTGAAATATGTAGAAGTGAGGGTAATTTCTGTAGCTTCAAGAAAGTCATTCAGAGGTATATCGGTGTACTTTTTTATTTCAGGCCACTTTTTTTTAAGTACATTTAATGCAACGGCTGTAGGTATGTTTGTGTACAGAGAAACAACATCTAACGAGATCAGGACATAGTTTTCGGGGATATGAGCGTTCTTAATTCTATCTTTAAAACTCCATGAGGCTTTGATGTAGAAATCGTTCTTATTAATTACATTTGTGAGGATGGATTTTAAAAATTTCGAGAGAGCATTAAAAAGTGATTGTATACAAGAAACAATCGGTCTTAGGGGGATACCGGGTTTATGTAGTTTAGGTAAGCCGTATATTCGTGGTGGTAATGAGTTGTTTGTAATTAATTCTTTAGCAACGTTAGGGGAGATAAAGCCTTTATTAGAAAGCCCCCATTTATAATATGGGCTTTCTATAGGGCGAGACCAATCGGGACAAAAACTTCGTAACGGTACGTCGGATCGCTCTGAAACTTATACCAATCGATTTGTAATCGAAAAAAAAAAATTTGATTTTTTGTCTGTATGTGTGTATGTGTGTATGTATGTGTGTGTGTATGTGATGAAATCGATTACAGGTCGCAATTTTGAAGATAGGGACTTGAAATTTGGCATAGAGGTAGAGGTTCACAAACCCTCAGACCCTATTGATTTTGGTTACGATCGGTTAATATACAGGGTGTGAAAACAGGACAAGTTAC
>MU186779.1:29200-39477 GCA_016904865.1 Pissodes strobi | reverse complement strand
ATGTGTGTGTATGTGATGGGATCGACTACAGGTCGCAATTTTGAAGGTAGCGACTTGAAATTTGGCATAGAGGTAGAGGTCCACGAACCCTCGGAACCTATTGATTTTGGTTACGATCGGTTAATATACAGGGTGTGAAAACAGGACAAGTTACCGTTTTTTGGCGTTTTTTGGCATTTTGTCCGTGTAAACAAGGACCAACTTCTCTTTTTTTGATGTCAAATGAAAGTATTCGGTAAGACACGTATTTTTGTTCCTTTGCTCTTTTGCTCTAATTGTTATACAGGGTGTGAAAACAGGACAAGTTACAGTTTTTTGGCATTTACAGGTCGCAATTTTGAAGATAGCGACTTGAAATTTGGCATAGAGGTAAAGGTCCACAAACCCTCGGAACCCATTAATTCTGGTTACGATCGGTTGATATACAGGGTGTGAAAACAGGACAAGTCACCGTTTTTTGCTATTTTTGTCCGTGTAAACAAGGATAATATTCTTTTTTTGATGCCAAATGAAAGTATTCGGTAAGACACGTATTTTTGTTCCTTTGCTCTTTTGTTCTAATTGTTATACAGGGTGTGAAAACAGGACAAGATACCGTTTCTTGGCTTTTAAGGTCGCAATTTTGAAGATAGCGACTTGAAATTTGGCATAAAGTTAGAAGTCCACAAACCCTCCAAGCCTATTGATTTTGGTTACAATCATTGAATATACAGGGTGTGAAAACAGGACAAGTTACAGTTTTTTGGCATTTACAGGTCGCAATTTTGAAGACAGCGACTTGAAATTTGGCATAGAGGTAAAGGTCCACAAACCCTCGAAGCCTATTGATTTTGGTTACGATCTGTCAATATACAGGGTGTGAAAACAGGACAAGTTACCGTTTTTTGGCATTTTTGTCCGTGTAAACAAGGACCAACTTTTCTTTTTTTCGATGCCAATTTATAAGTAGAGGTGAAAAAATTTTAGCATTTTTCGTTGACAACATCGGTTACCATAGCAACCAATTAATAATATGTATATCACTAATAAAATATATGGTATGGTACTTAGGATTGTTTATGAAGCCTAATTTGATACTAAAAAATTGGTTGCTATGGTAACCGAAAAAACTAGAAAATCGTCATAATTCGTCAATCGTACGACTTAGAGATTTGATATTTGGTATTTAGGTAAAAATAAAAAAAATTTAACGATTGACGTTGACAAGTCGGTTATCATGGCAACCGATTAGAAAATTATCACGGTAAAATTAGACTAGCGATTGTTAACTCTAATTATAAGGGCTTTCTAATTATAGGCCACGGTACGGATAGGAGCGTGGCAATAATGTGTGACCGAAGATCACACAAACGAGGCCCGAAGGGCCTCGCGCCTGCCGCAGGCACGAGTGGCCACGCCACTTGTTAGAAAGCCCCCATTTATAATATGGGCTTTCTATAGGGCGAGACCAATCGGGACAAAAACTTCGTAACGGTACGTCGGATCGCTCTGAAACTTATACCAATCGATTTGTAATCGAAAAAAAAATTTTTGATTTTTTGTCTGTATGTGTGTGTGTATGTATGTATGTATGTATGTATGTGATGGGATCGATTACAGGTCGCAATTTTGAAGATAGCGACTTGAAATTTGGCATAGAGGTAGAGGTCCACAAACCCTCGGACCCTATTGATTTTGGTTACGATCGGTTAATATACAGGGTGTGAAAACAGGACAAGTTACCGTTTTTTGGCGTTTTTTGGCATTTTTGTCCGTGTAAACAAGGACCAACTTTGCCTTTTTTTATGTCAAATGAAAGTATTCGGTATGACACGTATTTTTCTTCCTTTGCTCTTTTGCTCTAATTGTTATACAGGGTGTGAAAACAGGACAAGTTACAGTTTTTTTGGCATTTACAGGTCGCAATTTTGAAGATAACAAGGATAATATTCTTTTTTTTATGTCAAATGAAAGTATTCGGTAAGACACGTATTTTTGTTCCTTTGCTCTTTTGTTCTAATTGTTGTACACGGTGTGAAAACAGGACAAGTTACCGTTTTTTTGGCATTTAATGTCGCAATTTTGAAGATAGCGACTTGAAATTTGGCATAAAGTTAGAAGTCCACAAACCCTCGAAGCCTATTGATTTTGCTTACGATCGTTTAATATACAGGGTGTGAAAACAGAACAAGTTATCGTTTTTTAGCATTTACAGGTCGCAATTTTGAAGATAGCAACGTGAAATTTTGCATAGAGGTAGATGTCCATAAACCATCGAAGCCTGTTGATTTTGGTTACGATCGGTTAATATACAGGGTGTGAAAACAGGACAAGTTGCCGTTTTTTGGCCATTAGAGGTCGCAATTTTGAAGATAGCGACATGAAATTTTGCACAGAGGTAGAGGTCCAAAAATCCTCGAAGCCTGTTGAGTTTGGTTACAATCAATTAATATACAGGGTGTGAAAACAGGACAAGTTACCGTTTTTTGGTATTTACAGGTCGCAATTTTGAAGATAGCGACTTGAAATTTGGCATAGAGGTAGAGGTCCACAAACCGTCGAAGCCTATTGATTTTGGTTACGATCTGCTAATATACAGGGTGTAAAAACAGGACAAGTTACCATTTTTTGGCATTTTTGGTCGTGTAAACAAGGACCAACTTTTCCTTTTTTCGGTGTCAATTTATAAGTAGAGGTGAAAGTATGTTAGCATTTTTTGTTGAGAAAATGGTTACCATAGCAACCAATTAATAATATGTAAATCACTAATAAATTATATAGTATGGTACTTAGGATTGTTTATGAAGCCTAATTTGATACTAAAAAATTGGTTGCTATGGTAACCAAAAAAAGTAAAAAATCGACATAATTCGTCAATCGTACGACTAACAGATTTGATATATGGTATTTAGGTAAAGATTAAAAAACAATTAACAATTGACGTTCACAAGTCGGTTACCATGGCAACCAATTAATAATATGTATATCATTAATAAAATATATGGTATGGTACTTAGGATTGTTTATGAAGCATAATTTCATACTAAAAAATTGGTGCTATGGTAACCAAAAAAAAAGTAAAAAACCGTCATAATTCGTCAATCGTACGACTTAGAGATTTGATATTTGGTATTTAGGTAAAGAAAAAAAATTAACGATTGACGTTGACAAGTCGGTTACCATGGCAACCAATTAGAAAATTATCACGGTAAAATTAGACTCGCGATTGGTAAATCTAATTATAAGGGCTTTCTAATTATAGGCCACGGTACGGATAGGAGCGTGGCAATAATGTGTGACCGAAGGTCACACAAACGAGGCCCGAAGGGCCTCGCGCGTGCCGCAGGCACAGGCGGCCACGCCGCTTGTTAAATTTAGAGTTAGAGTAGCTAAACCTAATAACATTCTTTATGTATAACTGTCTTAGGTTTAATATATTTGCTTCTTTAAAAAGTAAAGTTGTTGAATATCATTTGCTTTTGCAAAGCATTATTTTTACAATAAATTTTCGTGTTACAAAAAGAGAACTTAAGACATTTTTGTATGAGGCTCCCCATGCTGTTATGCCATATGTTAATACCGACTAAACAAGGACTTTGTAAAGATTTTTAACCATATAGTATGGCAATACTTGTCTTAATTCATAAAATTTATAAAGTAGGCTCCTTAGCTTTTTATTAACAAAGTTTACGTGATTTTGCCATGTCATACATTGATCAAAATATATTCCCAAATATTTCATGTTATCTTTTCTTGTGATTTTTTGATTGCATTTACAAGAAGTTTTTATTCTGCAGTTAACATTATGTAAAACAAAATATTCTTTGTCAGGCAGATCTCTCCTTGTCTTAGAGAAAGTCAAGAAGTGAGTCTTGTCTGGATTTAGAGTTAAAAAATTGGAGTCAAGCCAGTGTTTTATTCGCGCCATGACCACCTCGCACTTGGCAAAGGCACCTTGCCATGTCCCATCCCTTTCCAGAAGAGCTATATAATTCTGCCATTAGAGGCCATTTGTGTTATTGAATTAACATATAATAGGAATAGGATAGGACCAAGCACAGTTCTCTGCGGAACACCACACTCCACCACCCCCGGTTGACTTATGCTATCCCGAATTATGTCTGTTTGTGTACGATTTGAAAGATATGATTTAAACAGTTTCAGCACGATTCCTCTAATTCCAAAATTTTCGAGTTTTTGCAGTAAAGTGTGGTGCTTCACAGTGTCGAATGCTTTGGAAAGATCCAGGAAGACCGCCAAAGGCTTATACCTCTCGTTAAAGCTACCCACTATGAAATCAGTCACCTCCGCAATAGCGTCCTCAGCACTGCGTCCCTCTCTAAAGCCGAACTGAAATGGGGAAAGCAGTTTTTCCCGCTCCAGGAACTGGTATAATCTTAGCTTGATACACTTTTCAACAATTTTACTAATAGTGCTGGTTAGTGCTATTGTTCTATAATTTGTTTTTTCTTTTTTTTGCCAGATTTATATATCGGTATTATTACTGACTTCTTAAAAATAGCGGGAAAGACACCAGTACTAAAGACGCCATTCACTAAGTGACGGATAGGTTCGATTAAATAGACCGATTTGTTTTTACTAGCTCCACAGACACACCATCCTCCCCACCCACCGACCCATTTTTAAGATCATTAATTTGTAATATCAATTCATTATCAGTAATAGGGTTTAGGAAAATAGTACGTCCATGGATCCTAGTTTCCTTTGTTTTAATATTTGGTACATTGATTTTATTAGCTAAGTGACTGTTACGGGTGGAAATTCTCCTATTTATAAAGGTCATTTTAGGAAGGAATATCGATTGGTCAATCATCTCTATTGTCTTTTCTCGATAAGTTCGAACCTGTCTAGGTTTCTGACAAGCAGTATTTTAATTGACATTTAAGGATTTTTAGTTGAATGTCAGCCGATAGTTTTGACGTTTTTACAGATTTGTTTCTGTTATTTGATCCAGTAGGAGGAGAGAAAACAGTTGTTGTTGATTTGGTAAGGCTTTTGTTTATTCATTAGCCAAAGAAAATTCCTTGGGTTGAGAGGTAGTCCTCGAGTAGTATTTTATTTCGCAAATGAAGTAGACTGGAAGTCGTTTGAGACTCTCGAGGGAAGGTCAGTTGCGTGTGAAGAAATTTCTGGCAACCGCCGTAATGGCAATATAGGCCGTTGATCCTTTCAAGATACCCAGGAAGGTTTTGGTAAACCCCTAGTTATGGGGGTTTTGGAGCTGGTTTTTAGTAGCTGAATTCTACAGCGGAATTCCGGTAGCGCTTTGTTGCGGGGTTCTATGGATGTTTCCCTGTAGGGTAGGAAGAGCCACTATTACCTGGAACCTGTTTAATCTGAACTGTTTGACATACAGAGAAGGTTGATGGCCAATTCTCGGATATAACTTAGAGGAGTTCGTGACTCAAGATAAGTCTAATCCTATATATACTATCACATTTAGACAGCCCTATTGTGCCAGAAATATTTACTACTTTGCAGAGACGTGTAAATTTAAACATAATTTAGTATTCAAACATTTTCATAAAACGCTTTAATATTTTCTTTAGTAAGTAACAGCACACATCATAATCCATTAGAGTATATATATAAAATAACTTTTGTGAAGTGTTACTACGCTAGCCTAGAAACATTACTTACTTCTTACGGGTGCTAGATTTATGGATAATCTCTAGTACATATTATATCCGAGGAATTTTATTCATTTTATTACCTTTTTACTTTAAATACGTTCTCTGGTTGAAACTTGCAACTCGGGCTTTTGGAAAGACTATACTAACTGAGTTAAATTAACTTAGTATAGTCTATGTGATAAATTCGGTATTTCTATCACCGTCTAGGTTGCAGGTTGCAGCAGAGCGTTTGGAAGAAGTGAACTTTCAAAATTTTATATCCTTTTATTTCACACCTTCCAAAATTTTAAATCAAACTGGCAGGTTGACAAGAGGTTGTGCTTAGTCAGTCAGTAGACCGGGTCATTTCGAAATTTCACTACGGGGTAGCTGGTTACTTTCAATCCAGGGAATTTACTTAATAGGCTAGAGGAGCTTGTTATATTTTTCTATTTTAAAATAAAGTATTAGCCTCACATGCTTGGTATTATTTAGGGTGTATTTGAGAATGTAGATTTTGAATGGTAACCGAACAGGTAGCGTAGACTTCGTGAGGTAATTATTTACTTAATTTGACATTTGAATTTAAACTTAGTTTCTTTTATTTTCATGTTTTTTTTTACTGTGTCCGAATAAACATCGATAGGCCTTGCCAACAAAAGTAAACTTGGTGGCTTCCAACCCCGATTTGCACTATTATTTATTTTGATTCAATACTATATTCAGGTACAACAATACGGAACTTGATAGTGGGAAAAGATAAGTTCGAACCAACCCCCCCGAGACGAGCTAGGCCTGGTGGATTGCAGACGGTGCTGGTTGAGCTCTTACGAGGATGGTGTTGACCGACCCACACTTGGTGGACATCTGATTGTAGTTTAACCTCTTGGTAAATATTAATTTGATAGTAATCTGTCGTTCAGCGCCATCTGCCAAGTAGTTTTATCTTTGAATTGAATATAACAAATTTGCAACCAACGCCAACAGAATTAGAATCGAAGGTAAAAGTACTCCCTTCAGACCCAAAAAAATTGTTAAACTCATCAGCCATCAGCGAGGGATCACTAGTTTCCTCTCCCTGTCCATTTATTACAGTTTTAATTAAATTTTTTGGTGGACTTTGATTTGTTATCTCCAGTTTCCCATAATTTCTTTGGGTTTTTTTTCAAAAAAAAAAACAGTTTTTATAGTATTGTATTTTAGCTGCTATTTTAGTTTTGAAAGCATGTTTCTATACAGTTTATATTTTTTTAAATCCTCATTATTGGGTGGATTACGAGCTAAATTATTTTTTAGTTTATCCCTAGTTCTTATTGAAGTATCAAGCCCTTCTGTTATCCAAGGTTTTAAGCGTTTAGTTATAGATTTTATGTTTTGTTTAGTTTTGCATTCCTGTAATATATTTTGGAGTTTATTTATTATTTTTTCTGCAATCCTATCAGGGTTGCAGCTCTGTAGTGCATCTTGCCATTTTTCACTTCGTAGGAGCTCAGTTAAGCGCAGTTTATCAATTTTTTCCTTAAATTTTATGATTTGTGGTGTTTTGGTCTGTTTTGCAAAATGTAGTTTTAAGTTTAGTAAAATAGGATAATGATCAGACAAGCTACTTCTTAATATTACTGCATTTGCGGCGTTTATATGTTTTTTATTATTTATTTTAACTGCAAAATGGTCGATGCAGGTTTTTGTATCTCCATCTTTTCTAGTAACATCGTTTATTAAATTTTTATAACCAAAAGAACCCAATATACTTATATATTTACTTATATTTTTAGATCTTGTATCCAAGATATTTAAATTTGTATCCCCCACAAATACTTTAACAGAACATTGGTTTAAGTTTCTTTGCAAAAGATCCTCTAGATCAGAAATGTATGTATCTTGAGATAATGACGGCAATCCATAATGAGCTACGACCCCAATCTTTACAGAATTTTTTCTAGAGTAATTCTTAAGAAGTTTGTTTCATTAATATTAATAGTTTCCGAGTGAAAAAACAACCCATTTTTTGCCACCACATCTATTTATTTTGCTTTCATTGTAAAAAGTCATAACCAGCAATGTGAAATGGCTGTATGTTATTCAAAATATGTGTCTCTGAGAGTACCACCAAATCAAAATCCACTTCCAGTGACTGCAAAAAGATCAATAAATTGTTAAAATTTGTGGTAATACCGCATATGTTTACGTGAATCACATTAAGGTCCCTAAAGCTATTAGTAAAATACCTTACTTCGCCAATAGTATCGCACGTTACACTGCACTTTTCCATTAAAATCTCCATTGGATCGTCAAAGGTCATGGTTATTATTTTTTCTTCTTTTTTCTTACTTTTACTTAATTACATCGAATATTAATTAGTTTGTAGCAGCGAGAAGAACCTCAACTTCCTCTACACTCTTCACCTTAATTACATCAGAGTTGTCATCTCTTCTAACAAAAACACTTCCCGACTTTACCCACACAGATATATAGCCATTGTTATGACGCAATCTACGCGCACTACGAAGTAATTCACGAACGTCCTTTGTCAAATCTTCATTTATATAGATCGAGCGTGATCCTTCTAATCCACACCTGTTGCTGAGGATAGTACCCTTCTCCCTTCTTTTAGTCAGTAGGTCCATTTTTTGTTGCTTCGTCTGGAAAGTAACTAATATTGGCGAGTTTTCTTTGATTGGATTTATAACTCGGACGTCATAGTCAGCTGTTTTAATATTGGGAGCTATGTGGGTTATATCTGTTTTTCTTTTAATTTCATGAGGATTGGACTTTTGCTCCTCAACCGTACTATGAATACCAAAAACAACGATGTTGTTTGTCCTGGCCGGGGCCTGTTGATCTTTAATTTCATTTTGACTTTTTAACCTTTTTAGTTCTGAGTTCATTTTTTCATTTTGTGTTTTAAGTTGCCTTATTTCCTCTGCGGAAGTTGGGTTTTCTATTTTTTGTTCCTCATATTGTTCAGAGTAGAAAGTCAGTCTTGCTTTTAGGTCTCGTATTTCTCTGGTTAGTTCGTGCCTTAATTCGCTAATCGACGCCATTATTTTGTCCCCGTTGTCGTTTTGTTCGGTATTTGACAGTTTAGTTGTACTTGGGGACGATATTTCCAATGACCTTCTAATCTCTCGCTCTGTCCTCGATTTGCATTCCTCGCAGATCCATTTAGATTTTAGCTTTTGGATTACTTTCAGTTTCAACAAAATATCAATTAAAATTTTGAAGCTATCAAACTATCATCCACTGACTAGCCCCCGTAGTTTACTGAACTGTCAAATGTAAAAATCAGCAAGATCGACAGACGAAATTATAACTTCAAAATTCCGCAGTCACAGAACTTAGCACAATTTGAAATATTAAAATGATTAAATTCTTGTCTATAGAACAGCCCTGGTAATTTTACGAATTGTCAAATAGGAAAAAACATGGAAAAAATAGAAATAAAAATCAGGAAATAAATAAAATAAAAATAATCCTAATATTTTCCTAGTTGTTTTATTTCAGCAAATGATTGAATGAATGTAAACAGGAGAGTTTTGGAACAGATGTTGGATTCCCTATAATATAATATCTCCTTTATCCCTTAGATGGTTGTAAGAAAAGCAAAGTTACATAAAATGCGAATTTAGCTCGGTCTTATTATTTGTTTGTTCGTTTTCATCAAGTATTGGCTCATGAGCCGCTAGTAATTCGTTCCCATTATTGTAATACTATTCCAACTGTATTCGTAAAGATTAATCATTCATGAAATAACACCATAAATCTACATTGTTGCCAATTATTTTGCTCGCCAGTTCACTCGACTCTTTCCTGACCTACATCACGGAAATTAACAACAACAGCGCCCGATGTTGCTTAGTTATCTTGTTGAACGGTCAGAATTGTTAATAGAGGTCTGGAATTTAGTTTTGTGTAAAATCGTAGATGACCAGATGCCCCTCAGTTGGTTTAGACCTTTTAGAGGGATTTCGTATAATGCATCATTTCATTAAATCCAAGTTTGAAATAGGAACCCCCTTTATGTAAATCAATTCGGCTTCGAGAATAAATTTATTCAAAGAAACAATACAGACTATTTGTAGTTATTTCAAGCTAATGTCTAAACGTTTACAAAAATTTGGGTGAAAATATGTATGCTATAAATATATCAGAAATACGTATTTTTCATAAACAGGAACTGTTCAATTTCCGCTATATTTATGTAAACAATGACAACTATTTCGACAACACTGTGACCCGAGGATAACAACCGCAGAGAAGCGACAAAAGCCGTCGCGTCGGCACCTTTGAAGTTGGAGAGCCAAGTTCAATTTGTCATATGTGACAGATGACTGGTTTAATATACTGAGAGAAATGTAATGCAGGGAAAAGAAATGCTATACACCGATAAAACATGTAATTAATTACATGTTTATTATTTACTTTATTAGAAATGAAATGTATAATGTATTAGGATTTAACGGGTTAACTCAGAGTTTACTGATTGGTCGCGTTCTAACCTTTTTGAAGTGAATACTTCTTTGGTGTCATGAGAGTGATTTTTCAAGGTCGCATCACGACATGGTTTATGTTTTCGTCTCGCGTTACGAAATTTTCGGGTCGTTGATTGGACGACTATCCCAAACTAACCAAATCTATTAAAATTGATTATAACGTATCGGAACC
>MU186779.1:0-17927 GCA_016904865.1 Pissodes strobi | reverse complement strand
AAAAATTCAATAAAAGTTCAAAAATCAAGTATTTCAATGGCGTGTCAGCAAGACATTTGCTTTATTGCAGCTATGGGTTGACTCAGGTTGATTCTCTTCACTGAAGCACATTGTGATATACGACATTTTTCGTTTTATTATCATGCGCATTTATTATTAGCTTATTAGGATAATATATTGAAAGAAAACATAAATTCAAAAAAAAGTACAAAAATCATGCTTTATTGCAGCTATGTATATTGCTGCATTGATTGACTCGGATTGATTCTCTTTCTTCACTGAAGCACATTGTGATATACGACATTTTTCGTTTTATTCTCAGGCGCAAGAACAAATAAAGCGGATGGTTTGCCGACACGGGAACATGCCACGTACAATTGACCATGAGAAAAATATGCATTTTCTAGATTCAGACCACAAACACTCAAGGATTGGCCTTGTGATTTGTTAATCGCCATGGCGAATGCAAAACAAAACGAAAATGGAATTCGTTTAAACTCAAAGGGTATATAGGTTGGGATCATCGGAATCCTTGGAATGAGAACTTCCTCATCTTTGAATTTTCCTTTGAGTATCGTCGCGTGAATCACATTGATAATCAGTTTTTTATCACCAAACGCGTTCCATTGCATAGTTTTGGTTGGTTTAGATTTCGAAGCATGATGACTACCGAACCAACCTTCAGTTGTAAATTGTTGGTGGCTTCGTCTTCGTTTGCTACACAGTCAATAGATTTGAATGAATGCAGAGTACCAACGATTTGATTCTGAATTACGAAGTTTATGTCATCCACATCTTTGTTCTTAGCCGCCAAAATTGCTCGCTCACTCAACCATTTGTTATTTTTGAGGTTAGCAATGATATTCGGCAATACTTTGTTGATGAGCTCGTCTTTCGATGAGACGAAATTACAAAAATTCGGAGGTAATTAAATCAATACACTCGATTCGTCTACAGGAACATGACCATTACCGATAGTCAGCAATTGTTTTGAGAAATCTTCAGCAGACAGATCGTTCAGCAATGCAACTCTCATCTTTGCCGCCAGCTGAAGTTTCTTCACATAGCGCCACAGATTTGATGATTTGAGGCAAGCGTTTATTTCGTCGGCAGCAGTCGATCTTGGAATGACTGGCAGTGCTTGGCGGACATCACCAGACAATAAAATCATTGCGCCTCCAAAACATCTCGAGTCATTGCGCAGATCTTTCAATGTTCAGTCAAATGCTTCCAATGCTCGTTTGTGCGCCAGTGTGCATTCGTCCCAGATGATGATTTTAGATGCTACTAAAACTTTGGCCAATGCGGAGTGTTTCGCAATGTTACATGTCGGTTGTTCATTAGTTTGAAGTTTCCAGAAGAAGCAACTGCTACCGCAATGTCAGATCTCGCACGAACAGTGGCCAAAATCAATGACATGAGGAATGTCTTCCCAGTTCCACCGGGGGCGTCCAGAAAAAATAAGCCACCATTTCCATCATCAATTGCCTTCATTAATGTATTATAGACTTCCTTCTGTTGGGGGTTCAACAGGGGTACATTCGTTTGAACTGACTGGTATAACTTATGTCGATCATATTCACGTTCACGTTCCAATTCTCCAATAAATGCGTCATTCATTCCACGACCTGGTGCTGGCATTCCTAACCTGACTAACAAACTACCCCACATGAGGTAACACATGACTTCGATCAAGAACAAAGCCTGGTTATGCGTCTCCTGATTCACCTCAAGATCGGGACTTCTTGAACTGATACGAATTCGATGTAAAATGTCTTCTGACATGTTATCCTTCTATTTGTTCCACAGCTCACGTGGATTCGATGGGAAGCATGTCGAAATGATGATTGCAAATAATGTGCGTATCTGATTTGCAGTTGCAGAAATAATTGCTTCAGCGATTGTCATGTCCCAATGAGCATCGTTTTCAAGCAAATTTAGCTCTTGACATGCAGCACGAAATGTTGGGCACATTATAACATTAAAGATTCACCAGCAACAACCGCAAATAGAAGCATTCATCATTCTTCGGATGAACTGTGTAAATACGACCAAGAGCATCAGTAGAACGCACATCCGGATGACCTGGAACCGCATCGACTTGCTTCCGACGTTGAAATTTCTTCGATGAAGCGTTCCAAGTGTAATAACGTGGCGTCTCCGAGTAAAGCAACGTTCGTGCAAACGGATCGCTTTGGCAAATCTCAAAGAAACTGGTCAATGTTGTCGCTGGAGGAGTTTCAGTACGTTGAGCAACATTCGACGCGTTAAAATATACTCGTTGACCATTCTCCAAATGCACCGCCAAATGTACAACAGTGGGATGACGTCCGTGAATAGGAAATGACAATATACGCCAAATCGCCTCATTGCAGTTCACATATCGACAAACTTGATAGCGCGTAATTTCATTGTTGGTATTGGAGGTTTGGATGCCAAAAACCGCCATATGGCTGCCTTTCGTAATATATTTGCAGATGTATTTGATGGACTTCACCGAATTGTAATACTCAATGTTGTTGATTTACTATCGATGTTTAAGCAACACCAAGTACGGATGACTGATTGACCGAATTATCTGTAATGATTGATACCAATCGATTTGACAGTTGTCATTTATTCTGTATATTTTTTTTATATTTCGATTCTAGTATTTTCTATGTATTTCAATATCTTTCTAGATTTGAATATGCTACTTTCCCACTATTTTCCGTTGAATTTCTATCCTATAATATAATGTATAGTATGTCACTGATTTGCGGTGGACATCAAATATTACTAAAAAACTATAATCGTGCGTGACATGAGCTGTCAATTGCGGAAAGTGACGGAGTTCCAAGCCTAATGTATAACTAATTTTGTGTATAATTTTTTATTCGAGAATTTTTTCGATATTTTAATAGTTATTCTGCTATTCGGGGCGGAGACAAATCCAACAAACCAAAGATCATAAAAATCGGTTAAGCCATTCTTGAGTTATAAGTGGTGTAACTAACCCGACTTTGTTTTATATATATAGAAGATTTAATGATAGGGAGTTCAAGATATCAAACAGATTTTTAAATTTTTCTATAATTTAAATTGTTGCAAAAGTTTCATTTAGAAGTGCACCCAAACTCATGTATGTATTCATACCACTGGCAATGGAGTGGCTCAAAAGTTGAGCGGCATAATTCACTCATTTTTTCAAAAGTTGTGGAATTAAAGTGAGAATTAGTGAGTTTGGGTGCACATCTGTAGAATTGCTTTTTATCGGAATTAGAGAAACTTTTAATAAATGACCAAGACGTTTTTCTACCCTGAAAGCAAAATGTGTGCTGCCTTAAGCTACCCGGCCTTGTGACATGGGTCAAAAATATAGAACACATCCTCACCTCCTACCTGAAACTCTATATTTTCAGGTGTAATTCTTAAACATTTAGACAAATCAATAAAATTCGAGCCCATGTCACTTGCTATGCCTTCCACTTTTAAATATATATACTTTAAATTTAAAATACAATCTTCTAAAATAGTTCGAAGTTTATCACCCTTTAGTTGAGTGTCTACAATCGATACAAAGGATGCAGTGTTTATCCTTATCAGTCATTGTCTTCATTTTGATTTCAAGGGCCTTATATACGGATTTATTGTGTAGTCCTGGTTGACAGTGCAGCATTTCAGCATATATCGTTGGTGAAAGGTGAGAAGGTAGAACACGATTATCTTTTCTTACGTTCATTGGTTGAATATCTTCCAAATTCACCTATTTTGTTTCTTCATCTTTTGAAATACTAGCACCTGAAAGTGATAATAAGAATGAAGATATTGTTGATACAGTATTAGCAACAAGGGTAAGGCTATTTAATTGCAGCCAAACAATACCATGTTAGACCCAATAAAGTGTCTGACAAATATCAATTAGTACAACTCGGATAAAAACTGGAACTATTTATGTGACCAGTAGGTATTTTCTGTTGGGTACATGACTCATAAAACCGGTTCTAGTACATATTGTTTACTGAATTATTTTGATTATAGAATGAGGTGAAATATCTGAATTTTGAGTACCTATCAGGGTAATTCCTCACTCACTTGTAAATAATAAATCCAACCAATAAATTTTTTCTACTCATGGAATTCAAAATGCTGTTGCTAAATTCAGTCATAATGATTAGGCAAATGAAATAGCTGTAGTAGTTTGTGCCATTAGAAAGAATACTGATACTTTAATTTATTTATGTCAATGAATAATTGCGATATAGATTTACCTGCAAAGATCTTGATTTTCTTTGGTGGTTCTTGAGATGAATCTTGACTAGTCTCAAATGCCCGTTGTAGATATTGACCAAATATTGTAGGAATTGCATCAGGTAGGTACCAAGTGCTTTCTTGCAGAGGTTATCATAGAAAAATATTTTTCCTCAAAGTGAACTTCGCATAGTCTATATGCCATTATCTGTTTAACTGGTTTACGCAGTATATCACTTCTGATAGAAGCTTCTGCCCAGACTTTGGCACTGAAAAAAAATCTCATTAGATCTACCTATGATAACTGTAATTTAAAAAACTTAAAAAATATATTTTAACACAAGCTTGGTTTGTGATTAAAATACAGGGGGGCAGAGGTTTTAAGCCTATCATTATACTCAGTAAATGAAGCATTTATAACATATCGAAGCATGCCAACTAACTTCTGCAGGTGATGTCTTACAATTCGCAATCAAAATGTAAGTGGATTTAAATTAGACATCTACACATTTGGCAAAACTAGAGTACCTAGAGCAAAACCTCCAAATATTAAATGTGATGTAATTTTGTTACAAGTTAATCGATATAAACTCGTCTATGAATATCACATTACCTGTTCTTCTCTGATACATCATTTACAAAATCCTTGAAGGAATGCAATACTTCTATCTGTAAAGGTATACTGGAATACATCAACACAATATGTGTGTTATTATTTATTAATGATAATATTCTGTTGTGAATCTAGGTATATACCTAGTAGGTATCCAGAGGTGTCTCTAGAAATTGTTTACATCTGTGATTCAAGGGCACTATAGATACGTTATGCTACTTATCTAACCGAGAAACTCATTACATTACACAAATTGAAAATACATTACATCGCCCTTCTACTTTTCCTTTTCCGCGGAATCGATATCGTAAATTGTTGGTTAGGTCAGGTTAGGCTCTCTTCTTTTTTTAGGTTACTATGAAAAATATTAGGCCTACTAAACATAAAACCCAGGCTTTATAACAAATAACTTCTACAAACTAATACAGACCGGAATAATTTCATTCCTTTACAGTAGAATTATTTTGCTGGAAATTGCCAAAAACCCTTCATGTGAGAATAGCATAACAAATTTTAAAGGAGCATACTCTAATTAAGAGAGACCATTTTTAAGTACATGTACGGGTGCATTATTATCCTACTTTTGAAAAAAAACTTGAAACTTAGTACAGTCTAGCAATACACATTACATGTACCTAACGTCTTTTGGCATTCAATTTCTCACTTATAAATTGCACTTTTTCACCACTAATACTCCTGTATCAATATTTATCTATTCTTCAATAGCAATTATTCAACAATTAATTTAAATTTCAATTTAAAAAAAAACAACCATTACATCGTGTTGGTAGGTATGTACTTACCGGTCATAATCTTTAGACTTTAGGAAATGTGAAGAAAGATTTTCCATCTCTAGACCTAGTTGAACAGGCACGATATGCACAAGTAATACCCGGCATGATTATACACTTATTCAGTTTTAAAATTTAGAAATTGCGACGCAATTCAACATTAAAACGCACTTATTAGAATTCGTAACAGACGCGTTACAACAGAAGTCAGTTTGACGGAAATCCACCCTATTTTACGCATGCGCAGAAAAATTTGGTCCCCCAGCTGTCGCTACTCGTTGGTTTGTTATACTGTGATATCGGTGTGTTGGAGACAAGACGTTGCGTGGACCGGGTTACAGGCCTTCAGCGTTGTTTCATATTTCATTTTCACTTTACGCATGGCCCTCCGCTCACTTCAGAGGGCAACCAAACAAAACTAACTCAAACTAACCCAAGGCATACCCAAAATCAAGAAAAAACTTTTTACAAACATAACTTAAAAAAAGCATGTCTTGCCACTGGAATCGAACTTGGGCCGCCGTATGAGAAACACAGCATCCAACCACTGAGCTACGAGACCACTTGAAAGCAATTCGCTATACCATAAAGATATGGTGTTTGTCAACAAGGTAATGCGCTCACAACTCTGAAGGCCTGACTCGGAAACGTCTACTATGTTAGGGTAGAAAATCTTCCATATTGAATTTGAACATAGAGGCGACTTTAAGAAATCAATGATTAAATTTCATTATTCATTGGTCTTTTAAGATCTCTATGTGGTCAAGTTCAAAATCCAGTTACCGCGTGCAAATATAAAGATATAAATCTATTTGTATTGCAGTTTGTCAAAGAACTGAAAACACAGAATAATTTACTCAATATCACAGTCTTCTAAGCACATAATCGCATGCCATAACGCTATAATGTAAATAAGCAGGCATCTCTAAACTCGGGAGTAATTTCATAGGAAGATCGTATATTTAGATAAAGGTTGCCACGGAAATTAGGCTGCCAACCCAATAAAACGACCTAGAATTGCAGATGCATTAGAACGCAGCAAGCGCGCCATATTTAAACACAAGCTTCATGTAATTGCCGCAGGTACGCACTGTAAAACGCACATACAAAACTCAACCAGCCTAATTAAATAGCCGATTTCAAACAGTGAAAATCCTGCAGAATTAAATACTTAGTGCATTAATCCTCTAACTGCTCGTTTCATTAATTTTGATGGAACGATTAAAATTTAGGTACCCATATTTTCCGAGCATCGTAAGAACTAAATTGCTTAATGTTGTGTTAAAATTGTTTCAAATGCAGCAATCTCTCTGTATCTTTGACGACGATAAAAATTATGTATGTTTCGATAGCAAAATGCAAGCTGGATTTTCCCCCTACCACGGATATAAATTATGGTTATATTCCAACCCTTTTCAGTTAATTCCAACATGGAAGCTACGCCAACTCCATCCGCTTCAGGCTCTGATTAATAAGTTTTTCACCAACATCTTCATTGCACTCGGGAATTGGATCTGTTCAAAGATATTTGGAAACTAATATATCAAACCGGATCAACAAAATTATTATAATAAAAGTTATATTTTTACAAATAATATACTTACATTTTCTGACAATACAAGAAATAAGGCTAAATGCATTTTTTTAATCATGTTTTTCATTTTTAAATGCTGTTTTCTAATTGGTAGAAAAATGTATGTTCAGATGTTCCAAAACATCGACCAGAAATCCATTTCGTCATAATATTCTCTAAAACGGAGTTTTATCCACAATACCGAAACAGAATTGTTGCACTCGACGCGCGTTTCGCTAATCATTTTAGCATGATTAAAATCATCTCCTGATGATGCTAACACGGTTCGCGAAACGCGCGTCTAGTGCAATAATTCTGATTCGGTATTGTATATTAGTTTTAGTGCATTTTGCCGAAGGTTCCAAACCCCCAACATAGATAATAATCTCTGAAATAACGTTTGGTATCAAATTTGTTGTCAGTAATATGAAAGCACTGAAAAACTCTAACAACGTTAACTATACGGCGCAAACCGCATATCAATATTGTGAACTACTAAAATGCACAAACCTATAGTTCAAGCCGGAAATAATAGTCAGTGACTCATTTTTAGTTTTAAGGCGCGCCTCGAGGGGTAAGGGAAGAGAGAAGGAAATTCCAGTGGCGGATACAATTGCTTTATAAATTAATATGTTATAATAACTATATAATGGAATAGTAATAAGTAGACTTAGGCAAATATCCACTTAAAAAAATAAAGTTTATGCACATAAATCTGCATGATTTTAGTTTAAAATATGCAAAAAACGTATATTCAAAATTATTCCTAAGTCTAGTAATAAGCAACAAAATTGTACTACAAACAAATAGTACTATGTATTCATTAAGGCTAGGAAAAAAAGAGTCATATGTTAAGGGGTTTTTCTTATCATAAAATACCATATTGAAAGTTGCATCGAAAGTTTACATCAAAAATCAATACAATTTTAAGTTTCCTACTCGTTGTCGGAGGTTTGATCAGAATTTGATTCAGAATCATTACTATCACTACTTTCGGAACCGACATTGATAATAAGAGGTTCAACTATAACTTCGACCGTAGTATCATTTTTTGTTTTATGACATGTTCGATACACTTCTGCCAATTATCAGCTGTAACGTTATCAATAGCTTCGTTTAACAAACAAACATACACGGTTTCTACCAATGCATGTTCGCCCATAGTTAAATGCATTTTCACTTTTTTCGCAGGGGGGCCAAGCCTTGTCGAAGCTTCGCTCTTTCCATTTTACAAATTAATATTTTGAATTAACAATACAAAAATTCACAGTCCTTCGCAAAGATGCAACCGGAGAGACATTGAAAATGATGAATAAAAACGCAAAAATGTGATTTGCGTTGAAAAATTTATATAGTTTCCAAAAGCAGAGTTTAAAAAAGTAAAAATACAAACACACGAGTGTTTATAATATAGGTATGTAATTAAAGAAATGCATTTTTAGCAATAATATTAAACATTATCATAATTAAAACAAAAATAAATAAAAAAAATTAAGCGAGTTTGCTAGTACTCGAGACTGATGTGTAAACATATACTATAACGACATCGATTATAAAAAAATGACAGCAGCAAGTTATGTTCCCAAGCGGTAACCCATCCAAGTACTAATCACGCCCGACGTTGCTTAACTTCAGTGGTCGGACGAGAACTGGCATTTTCAACGTGCTATGGCCGTTACCTGTACATTTTAGCTTGTTCATAGAATAAAAACAAAAACATTCGCATTTATAATATTAGTTAGGATTCTTTAATAATACGCACTGGCAGCTTCGGAGCGGATTAATTCACTGCACAAATTCGACACGAAAATCTAATGCCACCAGGAATAACATCAACATATGGACACAGCATATTTACCTTATAATCTTGGGCCGATATCCTTTGTCAATAATCAGCTTTTTCAAATTTTACTGTTTTAAACGTCTGGGCATCTGAATAATACTTTTGACAGTTCGTATAACTTAAAATAATAATATGCTTTTTTATCGTCTAAAATCCGTTTAAAAACGATTTTAAATGGCAAAATTGTATAAAAATCCGAAAATTAGGACTTTTTCAATGGCTTCGGACGAATTTGTCGTGGATATTGAAGCAAAAATCAATTTAAATCTATTCTCTATTAAAAATAAGCTGTAATATGGATCCAAATACACTGCGAATATAATATAATAAAAATAATACTTTTGACGGTTCGTTTAATTTTAAATATGCTTTTTTATCGGCTAAAATCCGTTTAAAACAATTTTAAATGGCAAAATTTTATATAGTACTGTCCTAGCGGCTAGAATCGGTTTACACATTTCCGTCCCATTTGCCGAGATTTACCCTCATACCGCCGCGTAAGATGTTTACACATCAAAAATGTGCAGATATGAAAACCGAAAAAATTAGGAAAATCTATTAATATATAATTAGTCATAACGTTACTGTAATATTTTTAACATGTTCTGATTCTGTTTAGCCCGGCTAAACTAGGCTATTTCTAGTCACTTTTGGTTAGTCGTTCAAAGAACTTTCCGTTAGTTCCAACTTATTGATGTGTAAACATCTTACGCGGCAGTATGAGGGTAAATCTCGGCAAATGGGACGAAAATGTGTAAACCGATTCTAGCCGCTAGGGAGGTATTATATACAATTTGCCATTTAAAATGGATTTTAGATGATAAAAAAGCATATTTTAAATTAAACGAACAGTCAAAATTATTATTTATTAATTATTATATTCGCAGTGTATTTGGATCCATAGCACAGCTTATTTTTAATGGACGGTTGAATTTAAAATGAATTTTCGCTTCTAAATCCACGACAAATTCGTCAGAAGCCACGGCTATCGTCCTAAAAAAGTCCGAATTTTCGGGTTTTTATACAATTTTGTCATTTAAAATCGTTTTTAAACGGATTTTAGATGATAAAAGAGCATATTATTATTTTAAATTAAACGAACTGTCAAAAGTATTATTCAGATGCACAGACGTTTAAAACAATATTGAGTCATAGCCCTCTTCTAAAATTTGCAAAATTTGGTTATTGACTTTCCCAAATCTAAGGATGTCGGCCCACGATTACTAAGTAAATAAGCTGTGTCCATATATTGATGTTATTCCTGATGGCATTAGATTATCGTGTCGAATTTGTGCAGTGAATTAATCCACTCCGAAGCTGCCAGTAAGTATTATAAAATAATCCTAACTAATATTACAGATGCGAATGTGTTTGTTTGTTTGTTTCTTAAGCTTTCACGCATAAACTGTTCCGATCATCATGAAATTTTGTACAGATATTTTCAAGAGTATAGTAAAGAACATAGGACACTTTTAGCTTTTACCCGAGGCTTCGTTCGCGTTGATTTTTTATTATTTTAAACTTGGTTATTAAACCTAATTTTTATTCTATGACCAAGCTAAAACTCACAAGCAATGGCCATAGCATGTTAAAAATGTTAGTTCTCGTCCGATCACGAAGTTAAGCAACGTCGGGCGGGGTTAGTACTTGGATGGGTGACCGCTCGGGAACACAACGTGCTGCTGTCGTTTTTTTACAACCAATGTCGTTATAGGATATGTTTACACATCAGTGTCTCGACTACTACCAGACTGGCTCAATTTTTTTTTAGTCATTTGAACTGACTCCGATACGTTATAATCAAATTTAATCTTTTTGGTTAGTTTTGGTTAGCTGTAAAAATTCGGTGCGTTTTGGTTAGTTTTAACTTACTTTAATTTTTGCAATCTATTCCGATACGGTTTAGCCCGTTTTGGTGCTTTTGGTTACTTGTGATTAGTTTTGGTTAGTCATTCAATCAGCTTTCGGTTAGCTTTAGTTAGTTTTAAATTATTTTAGTAATTTGAACCGGTTCCGATACGTTATGGTTAATTTTAGTTAGTCGGCAAAATTCGGTTAATTCAAGTTCGTTTCACCTTATAAGCTTAATATTTTTAATCTGTTCTGATATGTTTTAGCCCATTTTGGTGCTTTTGGTTACTTTTGGTTAGTCGTTCACTTTCGGCTAATTTCAGTTAGTTTTAATTTATTTTAGTTATTTGAACCGGTTCTAAAACGTTATAACCAATTTTAGTGTTTTTGGTTAGTCACCAAAATAAGGTTAATTTGAATTAGTTTCAACTTACTTCAATATTTTTAATTTTTTCGATACGTTTTAGCCCGTTTTGGTGCTTTTAGTTACTTTTGGTTAGCTTTGGTTGGTTATTCAATTTTCGGTTACTTTCAGTAAGTTCCAATTTATTTGAGCCATTTGAACCGGTTCCGATACGTTAAAACAATTTAAACGTTTTTGGTTAATAATGTAGGTCGTCGCAAAAAATCGGTTAATTTGGGTTAGTTACTTATTTTATTCTTAATCTGTTCCGATACGTCTTAGCCCATTTTGGTTATTCTTGATTAGTTTTGGTTCAACATCTTTTGGTTAAGTTTAGTTAGTTTTAATTTATTTTAGTCATTTGAACCGGATCCGATACGTCATATCCAATTTTGATGTTTTCGGTTAACTTTAGTTAGTCGCCAAAATTCGGTTAATTGTTAGTTTCAACTTGTTTTAGCCCCTTTTGATGCCTTCGGTTACTTTTGGTCCATTTTGGTTAGTCGTTCAATCAACTTTCGGTTAATTTTAATTTATTTTAATCATTTGAACCAGTTCCGTTACACTATAACCAATTTTAGGGTTTTTGGTTAGTCACCAAAATTCGGTTAATTTAAGTTAGTTTTAACTTACTTCATTATTTTAAATCTATTTCGATGCGTTTTAGCCCGTTTTGATGCTTTTAGTTACCTACTATTGGTTAGTCGTTCAGTCAAGTCTCAGTAAAGTTCAGTTAGTTTTAATATATCTTAGTCATTTGAACCGGTTCCGGTACGTTATAAGCAATTTTAATGTTTTGGTTAGTTTTAGTTAGTCGCCAAAATTCGGTTAATTTGGGTTAATTTTAACTTACTTCAATATTTTTAATCTATTTCGATATGTTTTACCCGTTTTGGTGCTCTTAGTTACTTTTGGTTAGTTTTGATTAGACATTCAATCACCGTTCGATGTGTCATAAGCAATTATAATGCTTTTGGTTAGTTTTGGTTAGTCACCTAAATTCGGTTAAGTTTTAACTTACTTCAATCTTTTTAATCTATTTCGATATGTTTTAGCCCGTTTTGGTGCTTTTAGTTATTTTTGGATAGTCATTCAATCATCGTTCGGTTACTTCCAGTTAGTTCCAATTTATTTTAGTTATTTGAACCGGTTCCGATACGTTATAAACAATTTTAATGTTTTTGGTTAGTTTTGGTTAGTCACCAAAATTTGGGTTATAGTTTTAACTTACTTCAATATTTTAAATCTATTTCGATACGTTTTAGCCCGTTTTTGTGCTTTTCTTCAGTTTTGGATAGTCGTTCAATACACTTTCGGTTAGTTTCAGTTAGTTCCAATTTATTTTAGTCATTAGAACTGATTCCGATACGTTACAATCAATTTAAGTTTAAATAAACAAGCTAACACGATCTCTCACGCGCACGACGTTATGTGTGGCAAATGTAGCATGCACTTTTTCACGATTTGAGGCCCTATTTAGGAAAACAGAAACATTTCCAATGTTAAAACAAAACGATAACCTAAACCCGCAAGCGCGACTATGCAACAGATCTCTCACAGGGTACATGCTCGTTTACTGTTGCAACGTTGCGATCTCCGCCCGACGGTCGTAAAATATCAGTACATTTACGACCGTCGATCGCGAACCTCTGTTAAAATACAGCTGCTTCAAATGCTCCGCGTAACGCGCGTATACGGGCCACAATGAATTTGGCAGCGGTGCACGTTTTGTGCCGGAACGCTGTGTCCGCATTTAGAATAAGCGGCATTTTGCGAGCATTTCATACCAGATTTATTGTTAAATATTAAATATTACTTTAAGCCGCTCACGTTGGTCTGTTTTCGAACTAGTGACTGACGTCACTGACTATTATTTCCGTCTCAAGGTATAACTAATAGTAGAGTGCTACTTATAACTTATTTTGACTTGTGTGGACACCTCGGGGCTACAAGCTGAAATTTTCACAGAATGAAAATTTTATTATATTAATTCAAAATCCGAAGGTAGTCAAAAATTATAACGGGCAAAAGGGCAGTATACCTAAAAATCGAGATTATTATATGAACGTGTTATTATGAATGTTTTCATATAAAATTCATCTACATTTTTGTACAAATTATGTTTTTTATCATTGCTTGAAATATGCAGATTACATTGGCCCTTACGGCAAAATAAATAAAAAAAATTAGATATCTCCCTTCCAACCTGGGCAAAATCTGATTGTAATATACTCATTTTTGTATTCACCTCGCCTTCTCCCCGAAATGAAGGCTCAAATCAAAAATTTTTATTCTTGCAAAAAGTTTGCCTTAAGTATTTAGAATACATAGGTGCATGAATACATTTTTTTCTCAAATGATAATGGAAAAATAGAATTAAACGTAAAAAAGTAATTTTCTTCTAGCCGCGACCGTCCAATCTCGCGCTGCCCGAGTGCTCTTGCATCTCACTTTTCTCCATAGCTTCCTCTCTCTCTCTCTCTCTCGCCTATTGTACAACACAATAAGTGCTTTTACACCATTACGGGTTAGAATACTAATAGTAATAATAGCTATTATTATTTGAATAAAGTCAATGAAGACATTTTCGATTATACTGAAATTTATTTTTCCTATACGCTGCTAGGTGATAAAGAATTATAAAAAAAATCATATACTATATATTAAAAAATGGACTAACTTTTATTCAGAATATAAAAACGCAAAATGTAAAAAAAATCTTTATAGTATCAAAATATATTTATCTTCAGGGTCTGTATCTGCTTCAGGAATAGACATAATGACTTCAATATTGCCTTCCAGTAATTTTTTTTTGCATGATCCTATGCAACCTATTTAATTTCTTCTACGTGTACAAGCTTGCTTCCATACAATCTAATAAAAAATTATTTGATTAAGTTTTATTATGTACCTATTTAATCTAATAATAATTTGCCTTTTTACATCCACATACAATAAATACTTTTACATCCGAAGGAAATGCTGGTGTTAAAATTGGGGATAATTTAGATATCACCTGCCTCCTCAAATTTCCATCCGCATTCTGTCACCTCTGGTAATAGGGGATTTGGTTCTAAAGAACTGAAGCATACCTTAGTTTGATAATGTGCTCTCAGACTGCGAAATTTTAAACTATTTTTTGTAGGGGCTAGTTTTATCAATTAGCGATGAAGAGGCCAATAGTGTGCTGAAAATATTAATAGACGAAATGTTTGGATTTGTTGAAAATAATTTTATGATAAATTTCTCTATGTTATTGAACATGCCATCTGAAAATTCCTGGACCCCAATACCGCCTAAATAATCGGAATAATTTAGATAAATTTTCCAACATTTTATTTTTCCTAATCCTGAAAACTCGCTGGTTGTATGACAACCCGCTAGAGCATGAAATGCAGGTAAATTTTTTGCAAGTTTTTCTTCTAGGTTGATGTCATGAACGGCCACATATCGCACCGAATTTCCTCTTCCACATTTTACCCAAATTCTCTAGAAATATATATTTTTAAAATGTACCAGAAGTACAAGTACATCAGTGTCCTTGGAGTCCACTATGCATGTCAAATAATACATACAATGTTTAGGAGAGAGTATATGCAACAAAATCCTAGTATCAGCTTCTTCGTGACTATAAAGGATAGTAATTTGTTGTCAATTGGTTCGCAATTTGTTTTCTTATCAAAAATATGGGTAAATCTCCCACTATAGTTGCGAACTTGAAATTCGTTTTATGAGAGTGATAGTTCATTATGTTTTTGCAGAATGTCCAAATATCAAAAGAAAACGAATCGTCGATCATGGAATAACCCTGGTAATATTGAAATGGCTATAAATGAAGTTCTAGAAGGAAAATCCCATAACAGTGTTGCCGATGTTTACAGAATTCTCGAAGCCACTCTACGAAGATATGTGAAGAAAAAATGATATGGAGAAGACTTGCCCGTTCATGGGGGAAGATTTAGAGACACTTTTAGTGATGAACAATCGCTAGAACTCTACGAATATCCAAAATATGTCGACAAAAGGGCTTTTGGTCATACTTAAATACAGCTAAGGAATTAGCGTTTTAATATTAAAAAACTGATGGGATTTTATCGAATATAAATGTATAAAAAATCCCATTAGAGGAGTGCAATTATCTGAAAATTACAGCGATAATTGCACTGTAAAAACCGAAAGAGCTTGGCGATAATTGCATCGTACGTATAAGTGGTAATTCTATTGTAAACTTACGATGACAGCGACAATTTATAAATAACGTCAAAGTCAAGGGAATATATATTATTAAAAATTACTCGTTTCGGATTCAAAAAATCGTATTTTTGCGTCTCTTTACTTTGTTTATGGTTACATGTACGTTTTTTTATTAAAAAAATAATACAAGCGTATTTTTTAAAACCATGTCCTTATTCGGGAAATATTCCCCCGAATTACACTCGTGCATCAAAATAACCAGATAATTTTGCATTCAGGCGTGTTTTCTTAGAAAAACTGCATTCGGTCATTTTCATATTTTGGAAAAAGAGTCGATCCCTGTTTGCGGAAGCCGTATTGGTTATCGCTAATTAATCTGTTAGTCTCGAGGTACTTGAGTAGTTGACGTTCCATGACTTTGGAGATTATTGAAAGCAATGCAATTGGGCGATAATTTGAGGGCGTGGTTTTCTTGCTTTTGTTTGGAACAGGTTGTACTCGAGCGGCTTTCCAAGGAGGTAAGACAGAGAAAAAGTCTGGAAAAAATGGGTGTTAGTTCGTTGGCGCAGTTCTTTAACACGATGGCAGGTATTCCATCTGGCCCTGATGCCTTTTGCGTATTTAACTCGTTGAGGATTTTAGGGATGTCATGGCGGTTGAAGCAAAAACTTCAGACTTCTGAGTCCTTCTTTGGAGGGAAAAATGGATTATCTAGAATCCCTCTAAAAAATATGAAGGTTGTGGCTCTTTATACACCATTTCGATTGGAATTAGTTGGTTGCTTGGCCAATGTAGGGTGATCTTCTAAATTTTCATTATGCACCTCAGAGGGATCATTAACCTCTGTAATTCGAAACGGCAAAAACTTAACATCTGTGAAAACATCTATATCAGAATCTGTTATACCGCTTTTTTAATCCACTGATTGCGTTTGCAGGCGTGACAGCTTTTGAGGAGACCTCAAAAATATTTCACCCATATCATGAGATAGATGCGTTTGTTACTTGAAAATATGTATCCAACGGACTACAAGCCGCCTCATCACGTAGTTGCAATTTGAGTGTTGCATGTAGCGACACCGTTGAATGGACCACGATATTTTTTTAAGCATAATCCAGAACTCTAATAGCTCTATGAGAAGATTGATAGCCGAGTATTAGCAAACACTTGTTGGCATTTGATGCTATCTGAAGCCAATCTAGAAAAAGCCAGTGCTTATATCCAGCTGGAAACTGTTATTATCGTGAATTTCTTTCTTCCTTAGGGTACAAGAGCGAGTGGTATGTATTTCTCTGTTGCAGTGCAGTAATAAGAGTTTCCCGCTCTGCAGATAAGTTGCTTCTCGTCAATATTTGGAAGATATGAAAATGAACTCGTGCAGTTTTTAGACAACACGCTGTCATGCAAAATTATCGGTAATTTTGATGCACTTGTGCAATTACTTCCGATAACCAACGTAGAAATTTCCGTATCGGCGATCTCGATTTGGTTTTGTTAGTTTTAGTGCCGTAGATGCGGGAATAACTCATTAAGCGAGGATTTCGGGGTTTGCTTTGTCTAGTGGCGGAAGCCATTATGGTGATTAGCGTTGTGTACGGAGATTGTATGCCCTCGTGTTGAGAGGTAAGCATTCTTTATCAACTGCAGATGTCTTGCGCTTCTCGGGGCCTTAATTAATTGCATTTGCGTATTATTTTGCTTTTTTATTTATGTCGGATTCGATTTAGTGGCTAAACTGATCAGCGTGACGTCATACTAATTAGAGAATAATTAAAGGTTAGAATCTTATATTTGCACTGATTAGTTATTTTTATTTATTCGCTGGAGTTAGTGATTGATCCAAACAATTGTTTTCATTTTATTTCCGATGAAACGTAATGTAGATGTTCGGTAATAAAGTAATTTAATTTATTTGACCTTTTTGAAGCGGATTAGAAACGGATGTAAAATTTAATCATTGATTATCACGATATTTTATCAGGGCATCTATTGCCTAAAGCAATTAAACTGCAACTAATACCGAAACAGCTAATTTCATGAAAATTTATTCGTATCGAAGTTAGAATTAATGCAATGGGGAAATGTTGTTTTTTCTTTAATTTTAATAATTAATCGCTTTTAGTGATTAGTGTGGTTAATTGATTTCAATTAGTAATCAGACACTAAACCGGGGAACTCGGTTGTTAGTTATTAGGTAATGCAGTTTTGTTTATTATTAGATTTCGTTTGCTAAGGGAAGCCATCAGACTGCGCTAATGAATGCAGATTACAACATATTTTCTTTCATTGTTATTACCTTACTTAATTTCTTTTTTTCCCTTGAATTATTAAAATAAAGGAAGAGATGCTTTCTATTTGATAATATTTTTGGAAGATCGTTCAGACCATTTATTTATCAAATTTGTTTAGTACAATTTTTCATTAAATTT
>MU186778.1:60607-84249 GCA_016904865.1 Pissodes strobi | reverse complement strand
ATTTTTCGATAATATAATATTTGAAGCGACTTTTTCGGTATTTAAATACACGGCTGTTCAAATATTTGACTATCAACCTAATTGATTATTGGAATATTCAAAAAATCCCAGCCCTAGTTCAAAGGATCGATGACCCAAAATAATTTAAACATTTCTAGTACTACCTACCGAATACTGAAACATTTTCCAAAAAATGGGGAAAAAATATAAAAACGTGAAATATTGTTCGGTAAGTTAACAAAAGTATTATACAACAAAATAAGAAAAAAAAATAATTAAAAAAAAGTTAGAGTAACGCGGTTTTGGGCGAAATAAGGCGAAGTAGTTCAGCTACGAGGCAGGGGATGGCAAAAATAGGGAAAAAATGCTTTATGAAAAAAAAAACAGAAACTTTGCAAAAAATAAGAAAAAACGTAAAACTGTTCGGAAAGTTAATAAAAGTATAAAACCAAATAAGGAAAAAAAATAAAAAAAATTATTTGGAGTTAATGTGTTCTAAAACAAAATAAAGAAAAAATAATATTAAAAAAAAAGTTAGAGAAACACGGGTTTCGGCGAAAAAAAAGTTGAAAAAAATTGAAGAAAAAAATAAAAAAGTGTCAAAACCGGGGACAAAAGTTGAGAAAAAAGCTTTAAAAAATAAAAACACAATTTTTAATATCTCTTCCTTCAGTTGTGTGCATATAAAGGTGAGGCACATATTTTTTTTCTTATAAGTCAATAATTATTGCTCTGAATGGGCTTGGAAGTGACGTAGGTGCCGAACCTGATGTGGTTCAAGAGATCGATGTCTCAAAAAATAATTTTAAAATTTGTAGGACTACCTAAAATACAATTTTTTTCTCATAAGTCGATAATTATTGCTATGAGTGGGCTTGGAAGTGACGTGGGTGCCGTATATGTGGTTCAAGGGTTCGATGCCCCAAAATAATTCAAATATTTCTAAGTCGCCCGAGGGCAACCTGTTCCAAAAAACGCAAGAAAACCACGCCCTCAAACTATAGCCCAATTGCCTTGCTTCCCATAATCTCCAAAGTCATAGAACGTGTAGTCAATCAGCAACTACTCAAGTACCTCAAGAACAACATAATAATCAGCGATAATCAATACGGCTTTCGCAAAGAGAGATCGACAGGAGATATATTGGCCTATGTCTCTCATATATGGAGTAGGAGAATTGAGAACTACGGAGTATCGAGCGATTGAGTTGTTGGATATTTCGAAGGCATTCGACAGAGTTTGGCATGGCGGATGCAGCTGGCTTGCCAGTTTCCTGAAGAACCGATCTCTGCACGTTCACTCAGACACATTCACCATTAACGTGCCTCAGGGCGCAATACTTTCACCAACTCTTTTCCTAATCTATATTAACGACCTGCTGACCGAAACGAATAATCCTGTTTACAGTTTTGCAGATGACAGTACCCTTGTCTCCCAATTTACATAAGAAAAACCTTTACCAGTGACTGAGACTTATCACCGCAGGCAGTAGCAGATTACAGCAATTAATCAAGAGCTGGAGAAAGTTCAAGATTTGGTTTGGACTTCAATGCAGCAAAGACCCAAGTAGCCACGTTTACCAAGAGGACCGCCAATACGGCATGCCCTGACATTATTATTGCAGGATCGACCATTCCTTCATCCTCATCAATCGGACTACTGGGTGTCTCGGTCAACAGCAATATGTCCTGGCATGACCACGTTGCTAGCAAAGTAAAATCAGCATCATAGAAGCTTGGTGCGCTATTTTGCAACAAAAAACTGAATACACCGCAGCAGTTGCTCTTGCTCTACAAAGCGCAAATAAGACAGTGCTTAGAATATTGCTCGAACATCTGAGATGCCGCACGAAAGCACACTCTAAAGCTGCTGGATTCCATTCAGAAGAGAGCTGTGCGTCTCATCGGCGACCCGAAGTTGACACGGAATCTAGATAGTCTGGAACACCGCAGACATGTGGCTGAGATGTCCCTGTTTTACAGATACTTTCACGACAGATGTTCCCAGGATTTTGCCTCCTCATCTCGCCCCTGGCAGCGTCTGACAGATGCCAAGAGCGCACCAGTTCGACGTACTACTGGAAACACCTAGAACATCGCTTTATAGGACTGTTTAGTCTGGCGCACTGTTTCACTGTGGAACTCACTCCCAGGACATCTGTTTCCCCCTAATTACATCCTACAACTATTCAAGAATCAAGACCCGTGTCAATCAACATCTTGGCACAAACACCGCTCGTCGAGCGCCATAGGATCTCCCTTGAGTGTGTGTGCCACTGCCATAAAAAGAGGAATACTTAAAATCCATTTTTTTCATAAGTCGATAAATACTGCTCTGAGCGTGACGTAAATAAGGTACGTCTCACTTGGTTCTTCCGAGCTCACTCAAGGGTTCAAGGATCACATACGGTGTCCCTATAGAGACGATCACGGTTGAAACACGCGATAATGATGAGTTTGAGAGGTCACTGGAGCTGATTCCTACTAGCAAAAGTATAATGAAAAATCAAGGCAACAAAATAGTAACACAATCTGGCGGAACAAGCGCCTAAAAGCCTTTCGAGGTGAATTGAGGCTGTTTAATAAAGCAAAATTCGACCTAGAATGAACTATATGTAAAATAAAACTCACGCATTGCAATAACGAAGTAAGAAAATCTAAAAGGCAATCTGTAAGATGACTGAACTCACTCCCACATACTCCAGAATCCACAGGTCCTTTTTTGAAAAGTAACTCATATAATGTCACTATTATCAATAATCTTAACACGTTTCCCTATTAGACTGAAGGGAAATTTATTTATCTGAGTATTCCATAATTATGATCAGAATTATGTTTTGCATCTCTAACATCTTCATCAATATAAGATCTAGAAAATCCGCTAACTAATCCTGAAATGCTGATGTTTGAATTGGTTGCCTAGTCTGTTCTAGAATATTATAATTTTGATGCCCCTGGAGCCGATGAAGTACCTTCTCTAACTGACGGAGGTGTAATTGACGTTATAACACTTTCTTGTATAGATGGAAGTTGACTGACAGAAGTGATACTAGTATCAAAAAATGATGGTAATTCTGTGGGGGTAAAAAAGGAGTATTTCTGGTTTTTCTTACAGTGTTTGATTTCGTTGGTGTTTAAGCCTGACAAAATACTTTCGGCGACTTTCGGTTCGCTTTTTACAACTCTGGAAAGTGGTTGTGTTAGTTTGTTGTCGATTTTAAATCGCGGTATTTTTCCGAACCAACTTTTTTTCGTAATTAGATCTCTTGTCAAACGTTTGTTCATTTTAGATACTTAGGAGTAACTATGATACATTTTTAACGCTGCCATTTTTATAAGCAAATCCATGAATAATTTTTTTACATCTATCTGAATTTAATTCGCAATCCTTATCTATTACAGCAACGTCATATGGATCCTTCCAACAGTGGACCCAAATATTTCTAAACTATTCAAATGTCATATCCATAATACAATCATATGCTTTAAACTGATCTAATCTTGCTTAAAGACAATTAGGAGGTTGGCAGGTATTATGTAGTTGCTGAAACTGGCCACCTTCCTTCATTATATATGTTTCGGTTCGGGTTATCATTGATCCACGTAGACGTTCTAATAAACCTGGTGCATTTCGGAGAGCATCGCATCCAACACTTTCCCAATGTTGTTCCTAGGTTTCTATTGGCAGCGTATAAACTGGGTCCTTTAAGTGATTCCACAAAACCCAATCCAGAGGGTTAAAGTCCGGGCACCTGGGAGGCTAGAATTGATTAGGCAATTCAGCTCCTCGACCAATTCATCCATTCCTGAACGGCTCGTTTAAAAATTAACGAGCACGAAATTCGTTGGGGCAAATAATAATCTGTGCCTCAGTAAAAGTGGGCTTTCTTCAAGTAATTCAGGAAAAATATTTCGATACAAATTTGCGGGGTTCCTGGTAAAGGTGGGGTCCAATTAAATAATTCCTGACAATACCAATCCACGCATTCAATGAAAACTGCTATTGAAACCTAGACTCAACTACTGCGTGTGGATATTCGTCACACCAAACGTGATTATTATGGAACTTCATTATGGCGTTCCTCGAAAAATTAGCCTCGTTAGTAAACAGCACCTCGGCAATAACTTGTGGGTTTTAGGCAATTTTCTGCAGTATTCATTGGCGAAATGTTAAACGGGGAAAGATATCTCGGATTGATATGGATATAAATGATTCTATTTTTTTTTTTAAACATCCAAACTAACTTTTGATGGTTGTTAAGATTTCGAGCATTTTTTCTGGTGCTGGTCGCAGTGTGGGAGCTAAACTAATCTAACACTAAAATATAAATTAGGCAAGAGGACTCAAGTTTTAAGATTTTGGTTGGCAAATACCTGGTTTCGTCTGAACTTACTTTGCTGAACCAAACAAACCGTTGATAGGCCCTGCGGCCACTTGAACCCAAACTAACCTAAACCGACATCGGGAGCAAAATTAGTACATTTATTATATTAGGAATGCCCTGTATATTTAATGACCAAACATGTGGCTGTATGAACAATTCCGATTTGTTGAAATCAATGAGCGCAAAATAAATTTCATTATACATAAAATGGCAGCAGCTTTTTACATGTCTGCGCGATTATTAAAAAATGGCAATAAATATTATTTCGATTTAAATTCGGCCGGCGCTACATGATTTCCGCATTCATTCGAAACTGGATTAAACAAATTAATTTTTTGCCCCGCTCGAAACTGGCCTCAATCAAACCCATTTGTGTTTGTACTCGGAAATCCTAATAATGTGATTTATTTAATTATTGCGTCAAAAAATATATTACAATTGTCATTGCTAAAATGGAATAACTTGTTCCAGGGTTAAAACTATTGTAACGGTTTATTCGATTAATATTGGAGTGTCATAATTATAATACATATTATATTAAATGTATGTATCGGTTCTGAAAAAGTTGCTCTATAGAAACAATGGGCTAGAGAGAGAAAATTCTCTGTGCAACTATTTGTGTCAAACCTGTTTTAATTAAAAACGAACATTTAACGATTGGAAACATACAGGATGATCAGTTTAAAAGTTAATCATCACTTTGGTCTTACTCTGCACAGATGCTCCAAAAATATACAAAATTATTTAAAAATACACGCAACGTGCCATGTAAAAGACGTTTCATGATCTGGGTATCCTAAAACCGCGACAAGCGGCGATAAAGCTTTAAATATTTTGCTTAGCATAGAGGAAAATCCACATCTATTTGCTCGAGTTTTTGGTTTAGATAACAATACATCGCACAAGTTGGTAGATCACATATTCAAGAGTGAAACACTTGTCGCTATCTTCAGCACTTTATGTGATATTATATAAGCAGCATCGTAAAGTTTCTGTTGTAGTATGGAATATGGGTATAACATGTAAATACCCATATTACATGTAAACACTCTTACTAAATGTAAGCACCCATATTAACCCGTCGTGTGTGACTGTGTAATCAAATAGTGTTTTATACAAGACTGTTTCCTCTATGCTAATTGATCTGAGAGATAAAAAGGGTGCTGTTCGGTTGAATAGCTCCATATATAGAGCATTTTTTGAAAAATTCTGGATTATGCTTTAAGAAGAAAATCGACTAATAAATAACTCGAAAAAACTTTTTAACAAATATCTAGATATGCACTAAAAGGTAAAAAAAAATGGCTTACCAAAAACTTTCGGCCAGGAATTCAGACTTATCCTTGATTTTTTTTAATACAATTTTTGATAAGCACATTCTAAAGAACGTTACCTCAAATTTTCGCTGATTTTAAATTTGCCACAATTGCGACATCTTTTTCAAAAGATTTCATATTTTATTGTCTTCTTCAGTGCCAATGAAATTTTCAAAAACAAAAGCAGAAATCAAATATTAAAAATTCCCCTCCCGTTTGGAGCAAAATGATCGAACTAAAACTTTGAAAGGAGTTTTACATTTATAATGATTATTGAGTTTCAGAAATTTTCGGTATAGTTTAGTATTATCATTGAATTTCATTTCAATAAAATCTTTGATTAGCACATTCTAAAGACCGTTATCTCAAATTTTCGCTGATTTTAAATTTGTCATAATTTTCAAAGTTGCGCTTTCTTTTTCAAAAGCTTCCATATTTCATTTCAGGATCAAGGCATATTCGCACGAATATGGTTAGTGAATTTTTGCATCATCTGGGTTTTTGGCAAATTTCGAGGTGAAGCAGCCATATTCGTATAATGCAAACTATATATGTGCAGAAAGCTGAGAAAATTTGCTACAGTATAAAGGGATATGGGCGTTTGAAAATAAAGTTACGACTTTCCGGTCCTGGTGGATGGTGGATTTTTCCACGATCTAGGTTTTTGATAAATTTCGAAGTGAAGGAGCGATATTCGTAAATGCAAACTATATATATAGGAGAAAAGCTGATCAAATTTGCTACATGATAAAGGAATAGCCGTGGGAAATCAGCGTTTTCCTACGACTTATGGGCTTTTGAAAATAAAGTTACGATTTTTCAGTCCTCGTCGAGTTGGTTCGAAACGAAGGAGCCATATTCGTAAATGCAAACTATATACAGGCGAAAAGCTGAAATTTGCTACAGGATAAAGGTACATCAATTACGGGAAATCAGCCTTTTCCTACGATTTATGGCCGTTTGAAAATAAAGTTAATTTTAACAAAATTCCTATTAATACAAGCCCTGAGCCAAACCAGCCTGGAATTAATTCATATATTACATTAGAAACGAAACGATTGAAGACAATAAAACGCAGCTGAATTTCGCCATTTTTTTGAAAATGACAAACACTGAGAAATTGAAGATACATAATTTTTTGTGGTAAAATTTCTATAAGAGTCCAGAAAAAGTAATCAAGAAACACCATAGGAAAATAATGAAGATATATCAAAGCAAATGGAAGAATCTCTAATAGTATAAAAATCTGAAGAAAACTACTGTAGAATCCGTGACCTATCTTCGACTTCTCATAATACATGTAAGTCCACCAGCCATTTCACCATCTTCATCTAATAACAATTTGTCATTTCATGTTACATGGCCATTCTAAGGGGCATTCCATTGGCTTGTAACATCATTAGTAGGAAAAAACGAAAATTCACGATTACCACAGAAAAAAAGAACAATGAAAGCTGAGAAAAACGGAGGAGAAAAAAAAAACCAAAGCAATATTGAGAGAAAAAATACACTTGAAAGGTAAGATAAACGATGAATGTGGGAATTAAATGAAGACTCCAATTAAAGAAAAACAGTTGAAGAAAAAAATACCAATACATCGAGTGATTGGGAAACTGATGAAGAAGAATTGGTACCAAGTGATTCCAGTAGCAAGAAAAGCTAAGAAAAACGGAGGAAAAAAAATCAAAGCAACATGGAGAGAAAAAAATAAACTTGAAAGGTACGATAAGTATGATGGTGTCAGTAACTGGCATTTTACCTTATACTATTTCCAGCTGATCTAGAACTTTAAAATGTGAATAAATATGTATATGGATAAAAGCAGGCATTCAATTCTAACTTATTAAAAAGTTCATATTGATAGCTTTAAAAAAATAATAAACAGGAGTGAAGCTCGTTTTACAAAATGTGGAACTGGATTGGCACGTATAACATTGCACCAATAACTACATTTTTCTAATATTATTTAAAATAAATATTGTACCAATAGTACCAATTAATTCAATACAAAATATGCTTCTTCAGTGCCAATAAAAATTTCAAAAACAAAGCAGAAATCAAATATTCAAAATTCCCCTCTCGTTTGGAGCAAAATGATCGATCTAAAACTTTGAAAAGAGTTTTACATTTATAATGATTATTAAGTTTCAGAAATTTTCGAGATAGTTTAATATTATCCTTGAATTTTTTTTTTAATAAAATTTTTGACTAGCACATTCTAAAGACCGTTATCTCAAATTTTCGCTGATTTTAAATTTGCCATAAGTTGCGCCTTCTTTTTCAAAAGATTCCATATTTTATTGTCTTCTTCAGTGCCAATGAAAATTTCAAAAACAAAAGCTGAAATCAAATATTTAAAATTCCCCTCCCGTTTGGAGCAAACTTTAGTATGGATTTTCGAAATCTATATACAATTTTGTATATATTTTTGAGGTTGTTTAGTATTTTTATTCGTAGACGAAAACAAACATTATTTATTGGTCAATTACGAAAAAATGCGCTTGTCCCGAAATCGAAATTTTCGAAAAAACGGACGGTAATACAAGTTCTCGTATAGATTTTCGAAATCTGCATGAAATTTTATTAACGTTTAATAAATTTCAGATATTTTGAAGGTAGCTCAATATTTTTACTCGTAGAGCGAAAATAAAAATTATTTTTTGGTCAATTAGACTTATTGATTTAGATTCAATTATGCACATAATATTTTGAGTTTTTCTCTTTGTTAGTAACATTATGTACAGGTTGGTCGCATGTTTGGGATTTAATGATTTTTAGCAAAAATAGCAGACTGTTCGTGTTTTACCAAAAATTAAAAAAAAGTGTATTTAATGAGATTATTTGACTTATAAAGTATGTTAAAAATTAACAACTTATTTTTCAGCTTTCTAGAGGTAGAAAGCCATTTCGCTCCTGCTTCATAGTACAGGGTGGCTAAGTATTAAATAAAAATGTTGCTTCAAACATTTTTAATAAGAGATAATTTCTGTTAGGCACGTGTCGTAATATAATAGAATTTCCATCAAAAAGACAGTTCGTAACGGATTACATATATAAACACGTCGATATTTCTTTTCCCTACGATGACAATCCTGTTACGATGGGTGTCTCAAATATTCTATTTTCGAGTTCACTATCGTATCCTCCGGCCGTAATTGGATTTATGTTTGGTTTAGTGACAATGCTCGACTAAATAATTGAGTTGTCTTTACCAGTATTTGGATTGTTTGTCTGCGGTGTACGTTTAACGATACCCGCTTATCCGTTTTTAAATCGACTAAACCCAACTCGGCGTGTATATTGCGAGCGCTGATGTCTTTCACTGTCAGCGATAACTTTTTTTTTTCGAGCGTTTGCAGATTTCAAAAGCTTATTTGACATCCAAAAGGTAATAAAAGCCCAAAGGTATCAATCATCGTTTTGATTTTACATATTTGAATACTGTATGTCCGAAAAAGCACGGGCTTATTTCTGGCAAGAAATCAAGTACAATAACATTATTAAATTGAGTTTTTTTTCTTCAAATATTTGAAGAGCGATATCTCAAATTGCAGGCAAAATAGTATCATTTTGGCGCACCTGCAAAATTGCCAAACCATTCCGAGACACCCTAGTGGAGGGTTTCGGAAATGCATCGACTCCATATAGATTATCATTGTTATCCCAACAAACTAGTATTTTAGCAGAGGAAATTCGGTACGCCACTGGACAGTCGCGCTAATCCAGCACGCAATAAAACCAAGAAATGTCCGACGTTGCCAATATTAACACAAAATAAGCATTTTAGATTTTTTTGTGTGACATAGGCTGTGTTCCGCTGATTAATATTAGGCAATTTGACACCGTATCACAGCTGTCACAAAACACAATTAAGATGTGCAGCTGATATTTTTTCAATCGTTGGAGATACGTTGATATATTTATATACATGTATGAAATAGGACGCCACACCTACCTGTTTCAAATTGTTTTCTTATTTATTGCTGCTAACCCCTAAAACAGAAAAATAAATTGTATTGATTGCAGGCGCTTACATTAATAAGTAATGACATCTTCATGTCCTTATTAAAAAAGCATGACTCAAATGAACAATTATTTAAAATGTATAAATACAAAAAGTGACAAGCCACCTAATTCTGTCATTTGTACTTGACATAGACATCAACGAACAATAATAGACAATGGTCAAGTCACTGCAATAGTTATTTTTGTTACAAGTACCTAAAATGGAGTTTTTCAGGACGAATCCTTGCGGTTTGCAGATGAGTCCTGAAAAACTTCATTTAGGTACGTGTGACAAACACTATTTTTTGTCATGCGCTCCCAAAATTTAATTTTTATTTATACGCTTTTTGCAATTATTCTTCACGCCTAAATTTGCAAATTTACCATAATTTTTGAAATCATAATATACGACAAAGTTAGCTTAGAATTTGATATCGTAGCAACTATTTGACAATTTTGTCATGTCATTCGAAATTTGACATTTAGACATATTCAAAAAATTTTGGAATAGTCCGTAAAGGTTGCCATGACGACTTTTAGGGCCTAGGCCTAAAAAGAAGCATTTTACGGACTCAAATGAGTCTGTAAAATAGCTATTTTCGGGAGCGTATGACAAAAAATAGAATAATGGCATCTAAAAATATGTCAGAAAAACAGAACCCATAATATGACACAATAAGATAAGCCCAGGCTCGAGTCCGGACGTCAGCCATTTAGGTGCCATCTGTTTGAGCCCGAGTCTCTTAGGCGCGAGGAAATTAAACACATATTATCAAAAACCTAATATATTCTAGTATAATAGGTAAAGTGTAAGTTAGGACGTGCCTTGGGTTACTCAGGCCCAAATAGATGATAACGCCCTAGTGCCTCCGCGTTCAAATGACCGCGCCCAGGTGGCTGCACCCAAGTGTCCTATACCGGCCCAGGCTCTAGTTACGCTCTCGACACAATTAGTCTTAAGTAACAAACTACCAGTCGATTAAAATTTGGGGTTTCGTGTGAAAATTACTGTTAGCAACAAAAAAAGGTGGTTATGGATGGCGTGCAGGTTATGTAGCTCAGATTCGGGATCGATCTATGTCACGTGAGAAGAGAGGCTAAGAAGGCACTATTGGTCAAAGGCTTGATAAATTTACACTGTACCCGATTACTAAGGTGCGCATTTTGTCTTTGAGATATACTTTTGAATTGTTTATAGGTTTTTGGTCACTGTTTTATAATATAGTTTGTTATGGTTAGCTTTGACTTAATTCCACTCAGAGTGTACACTGCACTGTAACTACTTGACAGATTCTACTTTAAATTATCTTTCTTGGAATTTTGACAAACTTATCGTAGATTCGACTTTTACTACTTTAGGTGGGGAGCCCGAATCAACGCACATGTGTGCTGCGGAACTTGGGTTTAGATAGGAAATAAGGTTATAAGCTAGTGGGGCGTGTCTATAGGCAAACTACTTTAAGTTTAAGGATAGGTGAATAATGAAAAATTGAATTTCTTTAATATCTATATTTTGGTTAGTATAATAAGGTTGTAAGCCAGTGGGACGTGTCTATAGGCAAGATACTTAAATTAATAAAATTATTTTAACAAGTGTTTATTATGGATACGTGAATAATGAAAGACGGAACTTCTTTAATGACTATATTTTGGTTGGTATATTAGTCTTCTTCTTCTTCTTCTCAGCCTTCACTTGTCCACTTCCGAACGTAGGCCTCCATATTTTTCCAATCAGTTTTACTTTGGGCTATCCGATACCAGCCTCTATCTGCCACCTCTTTAATATCATCTAACCATCTCTTCTGTGGTCTCCCGATGCCCCGTTTAGTTGCCCTTGGTCTCCACATGACTATTAGTTTAGTCCACTTATTTGTGTCATCTCTGGCAACGCATCCTGCCCAGCTCCACTTAAGTTCCGCTATTCGTTTCATGACATCTGTAACTCTCATCCTTCTCCGGATTTCTTCGTTGCGGATTTTGTCTCTCAGACTTAGGCCAAGCATAGCACGTTCCATAGCCCGCTGAGTCGTTCGAAGCTTGTTTGCACTTTTGACTGTGATGCACATGATCTCTACTTCATACGTTGTGACTGGTAAGATGCATTTATTATATACCTCTCATTTTAGACTATATGGGAGATTTTGTTTCTTTAGTATATATCCTAATTAACCGAATGCAGCCCAGCTATGTTGTATTCTTCTTCCAATTTCCGCCGTTTGGTTGTCCTTTCCTCTTCTAGCTTTTCTTCTGTTCTTAGAGTTCGTACATTATACGTAGCAATGTTCAGTGTTTTCCGATGGCAACCTTTCCTGCTCCAGTGATTCTTCGTACCCCTGATCCGCTCTATTCTCCTCCCGTTGCCTTGGTTGGTAAGTTGCGGCTCGCTGGGAATTCGGGGCCTTTCTTTCTTCTGTCTATTCATGGTATATATGAAGGGTAATTAGCATTTACCCACCACGCTTGCCATGCGGGGTGGTGGGTTTGTGTAGTCCATCTGACTCGGATTGTGCACGACGCCGTTATTCCCTTAAGAGTCGTCCGCCGCCGTACTGTCAATATAACCCACAACTGGCCATATCCAATCATCCGATTTACCCATCCTCAAATGATGTTTGAGAGGCCATGTCGGAGGTCTTGCTAGTTTTGGTCCGCCCTGGGTATTTTATTTCCCCAGTACCCGTCATATCTAACGAGCTTTCCCCTATCCGCCACCTGGGGAGGCGCCCGATGGGGGACTAGCAACCCCACACGGGGGTATGTTGGTATTTTGTAGCAATTCTTCATCTTACAATGCTTCGAGTCATTTTCAGGCCCGTTATGTTTAAGATCTAACTGAAATACTGTGCTGGAAATCCTGGCTTTAGTTTCACCTATTCTAGCGACTTTTCACACGCTTCAATATGATGCTCCTTTGTGACTTGAGCAAAGCCTTAGACGGTGTCGACTATGGAATCCTCCCTCGGAATATTGCAACAGCAACAGCATTGCACTCATCGGATCTTACCTCTTGGATTGCAGGCAAGTCGTTAAGGTGTCTGGTGTAATGTCGGGTTCAGTTGCCAGATGTGGGAATATCAGAAAAATATATACTTTTCGTCGATGACACAACCATTTCTTTTGTCGCAAATGAAGATAGATTGATTTTCTTTAAATAAACTACTTTTAAATGATACTAACACAACGTATCTTTTTTTTTTCAATGCGATATAAACGGCAAGCATGATGGTGTGGAGATTGTGAAGCGCATGGGAGCGTTTCTGGACTTCAAACATCAATGTGGTGCCCATATTGACAGCACAAAATTGAGGAGAGGCATAAGTTTTTTACGCAATATTGCTAAAGGTGTTTCTTCTGAGGTTTTGAAGTCTGCATATTACTCAGTATTCCACTCGCACCTTTCCTATGCTTGTTTAGGGTCATTCAGCTGAGGGCAGCAGGATTTTTGCGCTCCAAAGTGCTGCCTATATCTCATTGAAAATACTTACACCACCATCCCAATATATTTTAGATAATCTTCTCTATGTCAAATATCATGAATTATCTCCTCCACAAAAATCAACGATAATAAAGCCTCTCCCTGCGTCTTGGGGAGATGTGGATCCCGTGAATACCATTTCCTTTTTTATGGCAGTGGCACACACACTAAAAGGAGATCCTATGGCGCTCGACGAGCGGTATGTGCGGGGAAGATGTTGATTGACACGGTTCTTGAATAGTTGTTGGTTGTAATTAAGGGCAAACAGATGTCCTGGGAGTGAGTTCCACAGTGATGCAGAGGAGTTCTTGGAAAGCGATGTTCTAAGTGTTTCCAAACTTCGCTGTCCCAGTCCCAAGCCTGGGGTCTCATCACATAAGAGATGAGAAAGGAGGAGGGATCGAGTAGCAACACCTCGCTAAAAAACCAGGGTTCATCTGGCCCGGATGATAGCACCCTGTAAGGGCCCCCTGCCAGGGTGCGGCGAAGAAGATAGTCAACGGCGGAAGGAGCAGCAGATGTATAGATTAACCATTGGACCGGAAGGCGGAAGAACAATCTTCAAGGGAAGGTGGATCTCTCGAGTCTAGTAAGAGAGCCAGCCTAGAGGAAGAAAATCTTGATCAAAAATAACCTTCAGAAGGCAACGGGAAACCACTGAAGTATTATTCCCAAGAAAACCACATGGAAAGTAATCAAAGAAAACGGCCCTCAGTCTCCAGCAAAGCGAGGGTGCTAAGAATCCCCGGAGTCAAAAATAAACTAAACATTGGAACATGGAATGTTCGCAGCCTGTATGAAGCAGGAAAATTAGCAAATACGGTCAAGAAATGCGACCCCTGGAAATATCAATTCTGGGAGTAAGCGAAGATCGATGGCCTGGTTCAAGGAAATGTAATACTGACGGTGCTGTCTTCTACTACTCCGGTAACCCAGATGCACATCACCGAAATAGAGTAGGCATACTAATCAACAAAAAATTGAGCGGAAGCCTAACCAATTTCATACCATACTCCGACAGACTTCTCCTAGTCAAAATACAAGCTAGGCCAATCGACATAAACACAATACAGACTTACGCCCCCACCCTAGATAAGTCAGATGACGAGATAGAAGCACTATATAACGATATCAAAAAGTTGTTGTATTACACCAAGCCAAATGAGTTGAACATTATTATGGGAGACTTCAACGCCAAAATTGGCAAAGGAGAAATGGTTGAAAATATAGCTGGCACCTTCGGTCTTGGTGAGAGAAACATCAGAGGTGGCAGATTAATATAATTCTGCCGAGAAGAACAGTTCAAAATAACTAACATATGGTTCGACCTGCCACCGAGACGTTTATTCACAAGGAAATCCCCCCAGGATACCGCAGAAAATATCGTCCGAAACCAGATCGACTTCATTCTCGCCAATAAGAGGTTCAGTACGTTCGTAACAAGAGCGCAGACCTACCCTAGCGCGGACGTGCCGTCGGATCATATCATTTTGGTCATGAGTCTAAAACTAAAGCTTCACGTAATAAAAGCAAGTAATTCTCGGTTTAGCAGATTGGACACAGATAAGTTAAGACAAGAAGAAATCAGGACACACCTGAAGATCGAACTGAACAAAAATTGTAAAAATATAGAGGAACCCACACAGATGACCGCACCCATAGAATTATGGCAAAAACAGAAAAAGCAATGGTTACTGTTGCTACAGATATCCTTGGCCATAAAAAGCAAAAAGGCAAGAAACCGTGGATGACTCAAGAAATCCTAGATCAAATGGAACAGCGGCGCCAACACAAGAATAGAAACAGCAATGAATACAACAGAATATAATCACAGATACGCAGAAAAATCAGACGAGCTAAGTAAGGGTGGCTAAAGAAGGAATGTGAAGAGATTGAATTGTTGCAGCAAAGGCATGACTCCCTAGGAGGGAATAAAAAGTTAAGCGAAGCTTCTGGCGCCTACAGAGTGAAGAAATCGTCGATTCTGACAGGTGAGAACGGCGAAATAATAGTGGAGGACAAAGATAAAAACGAACTATAGGAGATATATCGACAAGCTGACGCACAAGAACTGACCACTGATGACGTCCGCATTTGCAGAGGAGTTAGACAGGGATGCGTTCTTTCCTCATTACTTTTTAACATGTACTCGGAAGAAATAGTCAACGAAGCCTTTGAAGACCAGGACATGGGCACAAGGGTGAATGTGGTACCAATTTCGAATCTGAGATATGTCGACGACTCAGTGTTACTTGCGAATACCGCTGAAGAACTACAAAGCATGTGCAACCGACTGAATGGGAGCAGTAAGAACTTAATATAAATGCAAGTAAAACTAAATTCATGATTGTCAGTCGGAGCGAACAAGCATATGGCAACACCAGGATTAAAATCGAAAATTGGCATATAAAAAGAGCAGATAAGTTCAAATACCCCAGGTATTTGAACTACACGCAGATTGGAATCCCGATAAAGAATTGAGAGCACGAATAGAAATGGCGTGGGCAGCGTTCATCAAATACAGAAAAATCTTATGTAGCAGAAACCTCCCCTTAAAAATGAGGATGTGCTACTAGAATGGAGGCCTGGACTATGAAGGCTGGAATGATCAATAAAATTGAGCCCTTTGAAATGTTGACCTATAGGCGCCTCTTAAAAATATCCTGGACTCACCGAGTCACGAATGATGAGGTCTTGGCTAGAATGCAAAAGGACCGAGAATTGTTAACTGCAATCAAAAAAGGAAAAGCTGCATACCTTGGGCATATCATTCGGAACGAAAAATACAGCTTCTTACAGTTAATCCTGGAGGGTAAAATAGCGGGGAAAACGAGGCATAGGCAGAAAGCAGACATCTTGGGCGAGGAACATTAGAAACTGGACGGGGCTCAAATCAATAGAGGAACTTGTCCATACCGCCAGGGACAGGGGGAGATTCCAACATGTGGTCCCCAACATCCGGTGAATGGAGGTGGTGGAATGGTGCGCTCTTGCCGTCTGTCGTGACTGTCTGTCAGGAGTTGCCAGTGGTGGAATGAGGCGGACCAAATCGTAGGAACATCTGCCGTGAGAGTAGTTGTAAAACAGGGACATCTTAACCACATGTCTGCGGTGTTCCAGACTATCCAGATTCCGGGTCAACTCCGAGTCGCCGAAAAGACGCACAGCTCTCTTCTGAACTGAATTCAGTAGCTTTAGAGTGTGCTTTGGTGCAGCATCCCAGATGTGTGAGCAATATTCCAAGCACAGTCTTATTTGCGCTTTGTAGAGTAAGAGCAACTGCTGCGGTGTATACAGTTTTTTATTGCGAAATAGCGCACCAAGCTTCTGGGAGGCTAATTTTACGATGTTAGCAGCGTGGTCATGCCAGGACATATTGCTGTTGACACACCCAGTAGTCCGATTGACGAAGATGAAGGAATGGTCGATCCTGCCATAATGATGACAGGACCTGCCGTATTGGCCCTCTTGGTAAACGTGGCTGCTTGGGTCTTTGCTGCATTGAACCGGACCAAATTTCTGTCGCCCCAAGTTTGAACTTTCTCCATGTCTTGATTCATTGCTGTAATCTGCTCCTGTCTGAGGTGATAAATCTCAGTGGCTGGTAAAGGTTTTTCTGATCTAAATTGGGACACAAGGGTACTGTCATCTGCAGAACTGTAAACAGGATTATTCGTTTCGATCAGCAGGTCATTAATATAGTAGATGAGGAACAGAGTTGGTGAAAGTATTGCGCCCTGAGGCACGTCCGCGTTAATGGTGAATGTGTCTGAGATGTGTCCATCAACTGCAACGTGCAGAGATCGGTTCTTAAGGAAACTGGCAAGCCAGCTGCAGAGAGAGGCTGCCAGTCAGAAGGACGGCAGTTTGTTCAGCAATCCGTCATGCCAAACTCTGTCGAATGCCTTTGAAACATCCAACGTAATCGCTCAAGACTCTCCGTAGTTCTCAATTTCCCGACTCCATATATGAGCGACATAGGCTAATATATCTCCTGTCGATCTCTCTTTGCGAAAGTCGTATTGAGTATCGCTGATTATTCTGTTATTCTCGCGGTACTTATATAGTTGCAGTTGACTACACGCTCCAGGACTTTGGAAATTATGGGAAGTAAGGCAATTGAGCAATAGATTGAGGGTGTGGTTTTCTTGTCTTTTTATTTGGAACAGGTTGCACTCGAGCCACTTTCCAAAAAGATGGGTAAATGCCTTTTCGGTAAGGCAGAGAAAAAAGTCTGGACAAAACGGGTGTTAGTTCGTTGGCGCAGTTCTCACGATGGCAGGTATTTCTTCCGGCTCTGATGCCTTTTGCGTATCTAGTTCTAGTTCCATCGATTTGTCTAAGGCGTTTGACAAGAAGTGCTCCAGGGCACTGATACATAAATTGAAAATAATTGTGCTTAGTGGTAAAAATATATGGTATTAGTCCGTTAATAAATTAGTAACTAACTAAGTACTGCATAAATTGAAAATAGGTTAAAGGAACAGTATATCTAAATAAATTGAGGTGTGCCGACCAAAATGCACTAAATCAGTTAATTTTTAACTTTACCTTATTAAACGGGTGAAAGCCCCAAACCCCACTTAAAAACTCCTCTCCCTAACGGAAAGTTTCCCTTGGAAACAAAAGAAAAAGGAGAACGAAAAGTTTTTAAGTATTATTGTAAAATATGTAGGCAGTGATACGTTCAGAAAAGCGTAATAATATAAAAGGCCGAATTACATTTCTAAGTTATTATGAATTTAAAAACCAAGACTTCGTTATCCAGTCATGTATTTTCCACATAAAGTCATATTATTATGAAAGTTTTTACTTTATGGCGGAGACTTTTGTTCGGCGGCAGTAAATCGGGTAATTTTCACAACTTCAATTCCATAAAGTTGGGGGAAAATTAAAATATAGAAACGGTGAAAAAGACGGTACGAATCTGGTTAATAAAAATTATTTACCTTCCCAGAGAACTATCGAAAATACATACACATATATAATAAAAAGGTCCCTCGTTACCGACCAGATGGTCGCGTATATTATAACTTCTCTTTTTTCGGCATGACATTCGCGCGGGACTTTTACCGGTTCCTAGAAATCGCAGCACGACTTTTTAAAAGCCTAATATCAATATAAAACGAACTAAAAGAAGATTGAGGAATGGGACCGGTTCCGACGAAGTGCCGAAGACGAGTTTGCGAAACCAAATAAGAAGGATCGGCTACGGGCCAATATACTCTTGAAACGTTTTCGGTCTTCTCGCTATCAATTAGTTTTGGTTAAATATTATGTAAATTTTACGATGTCTTTACTTATACCTTATGTAACTTCGGCCAGGTAAACGAATGCGGTTATACTGGGTGTCTGTACGAAACGCTAGCAGTTGATAGATTACGAAATAAAGGGTGTCAAAGTTTGGGTTTTTTGTAAATAATTATAGCATGATTTTCACAAAATTTAACACTTAGAAGTTTTTAGGATGATAAATCGATGTACATTGCAGCAAGCCCAATCAAATCAAATCAATTATACTTAATAATTACTTCCCTTTTGGAACACTAATACTGAAAGATGATAAATGAAACTGATAAATAGGTGAACAAAAATATCGGTTTAATATCATAAGTTACAAAGAATAGTTTGATTCCTTACTAATTTGTGAAAAATAATTACCCTGTGGTCAGTCTATCGCTGACGTATCTTCTTCTTCTTCTTTTAGTGCCTATCCTCTATGGATGTTGGCTATCATGTTTGTCCAGAAAACTTTGGATACTGCTGATCTGAATAGGGTGCTAGACGTCATTCCTGTCCACTGCCTAAGGTTCTTGAGCCTCGTTTGCTCTCGATCTTGCCCTGCAGTATCAGCTGGAGGAGATGGTATTTTTGTTCTTCATGACATGCCCAAAATATTCAAGCTTTCTCGTTTTAATGATGTTCGGAATTTCAAGTTCCTTTCTCATACGATCCAGTACCCTAGCATTTGTCACGCGATGAATCCATGATATTCTGAGCATGCGTCGGTAACACATTTCGAAAGCCTCTATACGTTTGGCTGAGAAGTCTGTAAGGGTCCATATTTTCGCCCCATAGAGCAGTACCGAAAATATGTAACATTGGAGGACTCGAGTTCTCGTCTGGATGTTAAGCTGCATGTTGCACAGCATCCTCCGCATGCGATTGAACGTACTTCTTGCCCTCTCTATTCTATATTTGATTCTTGCGAGTGGTCCCAGTCTTGATTAAGGTTGCAGCCGAGAGACGAGATTTGGCTTGTTTGCGTAAGGGCCGTATCATTCAGTGTTGTTAATGTTGTTTTTACTCACGGTAAGGATATGAGTATAAGTCTTTTTGCAGTTCAACTTCATCCCGTATACGTTGCTTACGTTAACAAGTCGATTTATCAGTCTCCGAAGACCTCCGGCTGAATCTGCCAACAGCACCGTGTCATCTGCATATCTCAGATTGTTGATAATTTGCCATCTTGAAGTGCCTCTTTAAACAGTTCCTCTGAGTAAATGTAAACAACATTGGCGAAAGAATACATCCCTGGCGTACTCCTTTTTTTCTCGAACACTCAGGAGACAGGTCTTGTCCCAGACGGACAGTAGTTCTTTGGTTTGTGTATAGAGTTGCTATTAATCATTATCTAAGCCTGCTCCTTTTAAGATTTCAATAAGCTTCCGATGTCGGACCTTGTCAAATGCCTTTTCAAAATCGATGAAACATGCGAAAATGTCACAATTGACGTCTCGTGCCCTCTGGATAAGCACCTGGATGCTAAATAGTGCCTCTCGTGTTCTCAGACCGTTTCTGGAACCAAATTGTGTCTCAGAGATACTTTGCTCTAACTTCCTGTAGGTGCGCGAATGGATGATACTAAACAAAATTTTTAGTGAGTGGCTCATTAAGCTTATGATTCTGTGATCTTCACATTTTCTGGCACTTGTCTTTTTGGGAAGCGGGATAAAAGTTGACAATAACCATTCCCTATGGCAGTTGGCCATTCTAATATATTTTGCTTAACAATTTGGCCAGGAGTTTAATTTGATCGTCATCAAAAAGTTTTAAAAGTTCTGCGTCAATTTGATTTGGTCCTGGAGATTTATGAGCCTTCAGCCGCCCAATTGCCGCTTGAACTTCCCATGATGTGATTTCTGGGCCTGTTACGCCTATTTCATGTTCGTTGTCAAAGAGCTCTTCCATGTACTCTCTCCATCTGTCAAGCTTTATGTCCTCATCGGTTATGATATTATTCTCGGCATCTAATATTTTGTGTCCTTCAAATTCCGGCCACCTCCTTTATTTTCCTGTGCATATTGAAGGTATCGTCTTTCTGTTGTAATTTCTCGATTTCTTGGCATTAATTGTGCAACCACGACTCCTTGGCTTTTATTTTTTTCACTACCCTCTTATGGGTCTGCTTGTATTTCTCCATATCTTTATTTTTGTATGTTCTTCTTTCTTCCATGAGGTCAAGTACCTCTTCTGTCATCCAGTGTTTTTTCTTCGGTCTTCTGTCAGGCTGTAAATTATTTTGTGTAACATTACGCTGATAAAAATGTGGAAAAAAACCTTAATAAATATTTCTTTGTTTTTTATTTATTTGCTTTAAATAAAATTTATTTAGATTAAACAGAATTTCTGTAATTTAAATAATTGGGCGTGTTTGATTTTTCTTGGCTATTTCTTTGCCTTGTGATAGCAAGACTTTATTCCATATTAAACACATATTTATTCGCTTTAAAGCTACGAAACCTCTCCGTTATTTAAAACAAATAAGGGTTAAATTAAAGATTGTGAATATTGGACCAAATATTATTACTTCATCCGAGTCTCGTACAACTCGTAGCAGTTGCGCATTCGCGTCGACGCTCTACGCTCCTCCAGCCTCCTTCTCGAGCCCTTAGTTCAGTTTTATTTCTTCTGCCGTCCTATAGGGATATTTTATAGAGTGTATCCGCCCAAGGTCGCAATATTTTTTAGTATTTGTGATGGAAAATACATTAATTACGTGGGAGTTATTATATTACTTAACTAGGTACATAATTAATCGTTTGTAAATAAGAAGCGTTCTCTCATAATCGAAATGGCGTGAGTTTTAGTAATAATTAAAAATTGTTTTCTGCTGTGACTACCTAGCTATGCAGATGAATTCACGCGATATACGCCTACAATAATGTATAACAGTACGATTAGGCAGTTTGGCGTACCATCTTGATTGAATATTCTTGTTTTTTACGTTGTACTAGTTCAATGGCGATGACGTCTTTTTCGTTCTTGTACAGGGTTTTCCCGTATAATTGCGCACCCCTTTAAAATCCTTATTTTTATAGATAGAAAAAAATAGTTTATATGAAAGTTGCAGGATTTTTCATGAAGATTTTCATGGTTTAAGAAAGAAAAACAAATGATGATCGGAAAATTAACAAATCACTATCAACTTCGTTATTTTAAATGGAACACCCTGTATATGATTGAAAATTCAAATTCTGCTAATCTTCCTCTTTTCAAATATATATAACTTATCTATGTTCGGATAAACGAGTTGCAAGTTATTTGAATTTAAAATTTGTTCTTATAAGCCACAAATATATTGTATCCATGGCTAACTACACTAATTCCAAATGTTTCGAATGGCTTATAAGAACAAATTTTAAATTCAAATAACTTGCAACTCGTTTATCCGAACATAGATACGTTATATATATTTGAAAAGAGGAAGATTAGCAGAATTTGAATTTTTAATCATATACAGGGTGTTCCATTTAAAATAACGAAGTTGATAGTGATTTGTTAATTTTCCGATCCTCATTTGTTTTTCTTTCATAAACCATGAAAATCTTCATGAAAAATCCTGCAACTTTCATATAAACTATTTTTTTCTATCTATAAAAATAAAGATTTTAAAGGGGTGCGCAATTATACGGGAAAACCCTGTACCTACATAATATAATATGAATAATTGATAGGTATTAATGTTTAATAAAATTTTCAAGTTAAAGCCCAAGCTAAGTTCTGGTCCTGATGGTGTCCCCAATTATTTTTTGTCAAAATGTGTATGCACTCTTTCCTACCCCCTTTTTATTATATTTAAAAGATCTTTAGATACAGCAGTTTTTCCAACTCTCCGGAAGCACAGTTTTGTGGTACCAATATTTAAAGCTGGTAATAATTGTGAAATTGAGAATTATAGAAGGGTGAGTATACAATCTGCAATCCCAAAGCTTTTGGATAGTCTTGTTTATGATCAGCTGTATTTTCATTGTAAGGAGATATTGGTTGGGGAGCAACACGGGTTCACGTCTGGAAAATCAACATTGACAAATTTGCTGATATTTCAGCAGGGTTTGTTGAGTGCCTTGGAGAAGGGGTGTCAGGTGGATGTCATCTACACTGACTTCTCCAAGGCTTTCGACAGAGTTAATCACAGCATATTGCTAAGAAAGCTGGCAGTGTTTGGATTCTCTGAGAGATTAGTGGCATGGTTTGCTGATTTCTCATCTGGAAGGACCCAGCAGGTTCGCATAGATAATGCAAGCTCGGGTAATATTGATGTCTGCCCTGGGGTTCCACAAGGTGGCCACTGTTCTCCACTGGTATTTAATATCTTTGTAAATAATATTGCCACCTGTTTTGAAAATAGCAACTTTTTGCTGATGATGTGAAGTTTTATAGACAAATTTCATCCACTCTAGACCAGGCTAGGATGCAGCAAGACTTAAATAAATTAAATGAGTGGTGTATTAATAACAATTTATTTTTAAATATTAACAAGTGTAATCTTATAAATATCTGCAAGGGAAAGATGAGGATTGAGTCAGCTTATGCTGTTCATCGCCATGATATTCAATACTGCAGCACAGTTAAGGACCTTGGGATATGGTTTGATGAACAATTAACTTTTAATACACACATTAATAATATCATCATGAAGTCATCCAGGGTTCTTGGCTTTGTGCTTCGCAAGTGCAAAGAGTTCCTTGGACACCTGTAAAAGAGTTTATATTTCACTTGTTGTATCACTGCTTGATTATGGTTCAATGATTTGGTCACCATTTTACATGAATAGCTGCTTAGCCTTGGAGCGTGTTCAGAACAAGTTTATCAGATTTTGTTTGTTTAAACTAAATATGAGAATTCTTGATAATCATATATATGATGATGATGCTTTAGTGATGCTAAACCTAAAAACTTTAAAACAACGACGCTTACAATCTGATCTCATTTTTGTATTCAAGCTGATCAATGGTTATGTAATTAGGCCTGAACTTCTAAGCATGATTTTCTTTAATGTTCCACTTAGAAACCTAAGACAAAATCGCTTATTTTCTCTGCCTTTTCATAGCACTAACTATGCAGCTCACTCTCCCATTGTGAGGACTTTGAGGCTCTTAAATTCTAGCAGTGTTGAAATTTTGGGCATCACTTTATCTCAGTTTAGGCATCAAATTAGGGAAATTGTTTGATTTGTTTT